>CAJUYI010000979.1:12623-41989 GCA_910591695.1 Galerucella pusilla | reverse complement strand
TACAAAAGTTATTAAAGGTGGATACTTTTATCTGAAAAGCACTGTATTTACTTGTACATATCAGATGTGTGTGCAACACCAGAAATCAATAAAATATATAAGGAACAAAATCGGTAAGACTCCTCGAACCTTCGTGTACGTTAAGTTTGGATCCAAAATCACCGCACGCAACCAAATAAGTGTCTAAAAGGTGGTAAATAAGATCAACAATGTATCAAATGTATCAATGGCAGCAAAAACAAAAAAACCGTCTGAATCAAATTTTTAAATTTGTAGTTTATCATAATTAGGCAGATTAATGCCAGCATAATTACATGATAAAATGTAAAACAGTTTAAGTTGAAACATTATAAAAATTACAACACACCATTACAATATTTTAGTTGTTAAACAGACATAAAAAAACACGACGGTGGAATCGATTAATGATGCGTCAAATTAAAATTTCAAACAGCTGTACAATTAAAGTAGAAATGGTCATTTTTCAAATTTATTGCTAGTGGATTGGAAGTTTATAATAGACTTACGGTCTATGGAGAAACTGATGGTGGATGAATATTAGTTAATTATGATTTATTTAAAAGTCTGTCTCAACCGCAAACTCAATTTCTATGGGAACATTTAAATGCACGCCTAAAATACTTCTTGCACTACGTTCTAGTTGAGCCTAAGAAATCCAGCAAGAATACACAACTAACTAACATAACTAACCTAGCTAAAACACTCTACACTTCCTCCAGCACATCACCTTTTTTTCTCACTTACATTATTCTCTCCATTTTTTTTCTCTTCTCCCAAGTTTTGTTTATTTCTAATCATACAAATTCGTGCATTTTCTTATTTCATTTTTCCATGTTGCAGTTGAAAATGTATGGATTTTATAACACTTTTTTGCTTAATAGTAGGAACCACCGCATACGCAAAAAATATGACAAAATTAAAAAATTTATAATCATAGGCAACCTAACCTAACTATGCCCTTGACTCATCACCTGTACTCTGCATTATTTGTTACGTGAGTAGCTCACTTTAAAAAATACTCTTTCTAAATTGCATTCTAGCTCTTGAGATTTTAAAATTCTTCACTCCTCAATATGCTGAGACTACTTTTTGTAGATTATTCATTTTATATCTCCTAATAATTTTTTTCCAGTACTGGCTGTGAAGTTAACAATTATAGCCAACTGAGAAGTTGAATTTCTCTATTAGTGGTTGATAATAAAAATTTAGATTAATAATGGACAAATACAAATATTCTGAGAATTCAGGGATAGTAGTTCAACAAAAACTTGTGCAACATAATTTTGTATACCCAGGAGATTGTCTTTAACGTATTTGCTGCTTGAAATTACCCATCAAGATAAAATTATTTGAATAAAAAGGCCATTAGTTTAAAATTCGCGCTCAACCAAAAATGACTGATGAGTGCGTTCATAATATATATCGAAAACTGACAGTGTACTTGTCACTCAGACGACGGAGTAAACGCTTCTTGTGGTGCGTTAGTGAATTATTTTTAATTTCTGTCTTAAATTTGGCTAGTATTGGAAAAAATTGTATGTACACCATGGTGTTGAAGACATTTATAAACCTCATACCCTATTCCGCTCGGTCAATAATAAGTCTTTACCACCTTGGTGTAAAAAAAAATACTATTTCTCAGCTTCTTTATTTATCCATGTAATTTTTCTTTTTATTTTGTACCTTTAATTTCTTACTTTTTAAGGTACACAGTCCTTTATCCCTTTCCATCTCCACCTTTTTAGATCCCTACATGAAATTTCTTCTATATAAACGTTGGTTAATTTAAATTTCTTTTATAATAAAACAATTCCTAGCATTGTTATCGATAACTATAAATACCAAATATATCACTTATCGGCTTTGTTTCGAATTCCAGAGATACCTGTCTAAGATAAACTATTGGATAATGATTAAAGGTTATCATAAAGAATGATAATAACGAAATTATTTACTAATACATACACTTGGAACCAAACGAACTATCATAACTAATAATATCTTCTTACACACACTAAATCTTGAAAATTATAAATAAAAATTTCAAAAAACTGAATAGAAATTCTTGTAGAAAGCTAATATTTTACATAACGCAAGTTTTGTAGTAATTGGAAGGCACTAAGTTGTCAGTCACATAAATAAGTCGATTTTCAAATGAAAATGTGTAAAAATATGTGGGAATTCCAAATATTATTAGAACTTTAGTTCTTTATGTTAGGTTGGTCTGACCGTTACGTTACTTGAAGCGAGGGAGGTCTCGACGCAAAAGATCTGACCGTTACGTTACGTTGTTACGTTATGTGCCTTGAGCGCGTGGGCACTCTCCTCAGTCTCAGAGCTTGTCTCTCAGCACAAAATGTTGCATACATTGTATTATTAATTACAGTTAATAGAATACTTAATATGTGCTTTGTGCCAATCAACTTAATGATAATCATTTTATAATTAATACTACTGTATATTTTTGTTAAATGAAGTTTCATCCAGAGTAAAATAAATTCTCATATTAATATGTGTATTTATTTATTGATTCAAAAATTTTGATTATTGCTTAAAAGAAAATAAAGTTCTTACCGTGTGTCCCGTTAAAACTCATCAATTTGTACATTCTATGATTAATTTTAAAATATATATTTTCCATTCAATTTTAATCATTTTTTTTGTTTTGCTTCCAGGTAAGAGTATAACTCCTTTCCTAGTAAGTATAAAATATTTCATACAAGGTTGTTTTGTAGTGCATTACTTTTTATATCCGACTGTTTCTTTCTATTTACTTTGAACATATTACTTGTTAACAGCTTCATTCACAACAAACTAGAAAAATGACGTTTCGAAAATTTGTCAATCAACAACAAATTAATACTACATTCAGTTGGAAAGAAGTTTTAAAAAAAAATAATCTAATGAAATACTAATATGCAAGCCAAGTGTCATTAAAATTAGTTTTTTTTGTACAACATTTAAAGAAAATGAGATCCGGGTTTCACCTATTGTTGCAAAATTTCAGCTTCAATCTGTAAAATTCGAGCCTTTACATTTTGTTATAATGTTTTAACTTGTTAACTGTTGAAGCTAGGCCATCTGGTTACCAATAGTTACTAGAATACATAATATTATTAATAAATATAAATATACTAGAGTGCATAATATTATGTTCAAGTCCCTGATCCTTGTATTATTAGATTTGCAGTACCCGTCGGATGGCGGTAACTTGAAAAGCACGCTGTTCACTACGCTAGAGACCTTATCCATAGAGGTAATCTCGAAAGTTCAGATCTATTCCATGGTTGGGTTTTGGTCTAAACGGTAAAAACAGATTTAGGTTTTATACTGACGAAAGATGATAAGTCAAAGACAAATGACAAGAATAATAAATCTTCATTATAAGTTGAATGAAAAAATGTATTCCAAATGTTTATGTCACCCATAACCCCTCTCAACGTACTTCTACGTATAAATATAACTGTAGATATAAGTGCAGCAGGTAAATTGAGCATGTATATGACAATTTATAGAGCAATTAGGAACGATATCAATCACTGAAGTAAGCAATGCAGCATATTTTAACATTTCCACATTGCAAGCACACATAGTATTAGCAGGTCATTGCCTAACTAGTAACAAAAGAAGATCGTTAACACGACAACTCGGAAAATTCTGTTTGGCCGATTTAAAATTGAAGGTTGTTAGTAGCCTTGTATTTTTAAACATCTGCCACCTACATTCAACGAAAAGCGGCTTTAGAAAGTTATTATGCCAGTGTTACAAAAAGAAAAAGCTGTTTACTATTTTCAAATGAAAATTAGGCTTAAAGTTATGTTTTTAGTTTCATGGAATCTTTGGGGAAAATAGGTTTGAGGCGAGTGCAAAATGTGAAAGAAGTTTGATGCGCTGGAAGGTATTGTATAGATTACATCTCCTATTTTTGACCCACTTTTAAAAACTACATCTAATTACGCCACCTTCCGATAAAATTAAAGAACTATAAATAATTTCCAGCTGTTTCTCTCGGCCCATTCTGTAATGAATGTTGTTTCCGTAAGTTGTACGGTAAATACTTTCCAAAATACACTTGCTCACCTTTCCTGTTCAAGCACCGGGTACAGTTGAACGTAATAACATCAAATTAAGAAAATATTACAAATGCCAACTCGTAAAACATGAATACGGATAATGCCGAATAATTGAATCACTTTAGATTCTCAAATCAACTTATTTTTCTGCTATTTATAAACAATGTACCTGTAAAAACAAAATTACAGGTTTTAGAATACTTCCATTTGTGACAACTTAATCATGAAACAAAAGTAAAAAATTAAGACAAATCACACTCTAACAATCGTTGTGAGCGAAGATGGATGACGTTGACGAATTGAAGTGTTTTTTAACAACCCATAATACGGTGGAAATTATTCACTGAAATATCCAGTTACAGAAGTTTAACGTTTTGAGAGATAAACTTAATTTGATCGCTTAATATTGAGAGCCAGGTGGATGAACACATGAATGAACAGGTAGTTTGAGTTTTAAAAGATGTTACAGTGAGTGCAATAACTTCCTCCACTGAAGGCTATTTTCAAATTCCTAAATTTATTAAGAAGTTACGAGTAGTTATCCACAGAGAATAAAGCACTATCAATATTTGTTAAATGGAAAAAATTATCAAATTTTATAATCAATTCAATTTATTTAACATATTTACATGATTTTTTAGTTAATTTTAATAAATTACAATGAAGGGTGTTTGGTTAGTGCAATAAGGAACTTTACATTTGCATGTTATACCTAGACCAGTCGGTATGGGTCATTTTTGACCAAAAGTACAAGTAATTAACAAGTAATTTTTTTATAAGTACCTTATATATATATATACCATAAGTTTATATGGATTGATATAAAAAAAATTTACCAGCCTATCGATTTCCCAAATTAGAAAAAAAAACAAAAAACTTTTTTTTCCGAAATTTTTCAATATTTCGCGCTGGGAGGAAGGTAAAGGAAAATAAAAAATACCACCGTGTAGGGAAAGTGTTTTGCAATAAAAAAAGTCTTGCGTTTTTTTTCGTCCAATCAATGGTTTGTCCGTAAAAAATTCAGTAAACTAAGTATGTATGCGACTAAGCGCGACTCTGCTGCACGGCGAAAAAAAAATTAAAAATATTCAATCAGAATTTTTTTCCAATCTTTGGTAAGAGTTAATGCTGTAAATAATAAATAAAAGGTGATAAATTAATTTTTACATATTTTCATTGGAAAAAGGTATGAAAAAAATTATATAAATAATCTTTTATACCTTTTCACTATATACATCTTGTTCGTGGAATATTAATCTTTATACTACAGAAGTATCAAATTTTATTTTGAAAAAATGTATGTGAAATAATTAATTTTGTAATTATATATTCTTGATCTTAGAAGTTTACCCAACATTTCTACGCAAACCCCATCAAAATTACGCCAGTTTTATCAATGTTACATTATTTAATATATAAATTTTCTTGTGAATTCAAGATTCCTAAAATTTACAAAATAATGAAGAGTGCCGTATTTCGTAATTAGGAAAAATTAGTTATCCTTAAATTTTATCTATGGAACAGACCTCCTAAATAACAGTTTCCATCCTTAAAAAAATTGTTTCAATGCCACCTTATTATATAATATATTTTTTAATGAGATACTTGGTTTTTTATTAGAATAGGTATAGTATTTACATATATTATATATGAGTAATTTGCTAAAAATGCCATTTTAAAGCCGACACTTTCCCTTCAAAACGCCGTAGATATCTACATTATAACTGTACAATAGTTTATAATGTACTCCGCCTCGCTTCAAAAAATAGAGTCGCGCGGATGCGGAACACATACTTAGTTTACCGAATTTTTTCCGGACAAACCATTGCTCGGACGAAAGAAACGCAAGGAACCTTTTTTGTTGCAAAACACTCCTCCTACAAGGTGGTATTTTTTATTTTCCTCTACCTTCCTCCCAGCGCAAAATATTGAAAAATTTCGGAAAAAAAGTTTTTTGATTTTTTTTCTAATTTGGGAAATCGATAGACTGGTTAACTTTTTTAGCCGTATTGCTATCGTCTGGCCTATTACAAAAACTTTATAAACTTTTTGAAATATAAAATAAATTTGATATTTTAAACCTCTATATTTAATTATTCGTTCTAGTCTTCATTTAATTTTTGGTGATAATTTGTGTTAAAACTTACTTAGGTACAATTAAAATTTGTAGCAAAAGCTTTGAAATGTACATTTCATAGTTACGTAATTTCTTTTATTTTTCTTTTAAATCAGATAAATTCCAGTTAGTTTCTCATATTTACAATAGGTAATAAATAACTCAAAATGGTTTACCTGTAGTAGTTGCGTTTCTGGTCTGCTAACCTTTTTATTTAATTCTTTCAAAGAACTGTCATTTGACGATAAAACAGGATTATGTAAAAGGTATTAGAAATTGGGTCACTCTTCTAAAAGTGAAACTTTTTTTTCTCTGAGCTTGTATTCAAGAAATTACAGGTATTGAACGTCACACAGATGATTCTGTGTGTGGCGAAATTCAAAAGATAACAACAGAGAAGACCACAATGAACATTAAAATTTATTCAAGCAGATTTTGACTGAAAATTTTGTGAAATATTGTGTATATACCTACATAAATATTTTACATGGGAATCATTCTAATTGCACCTTTACACTTCAGAGTCGTATTAATAATTGAAATTACGCTTTTATATATAAAGTGGCTAGACACCCCTTGTGGGGTTGCGTCGCATAAATGCTTTCTAGATCCGCTTTCTGGGGTGGATAAATCCCCTTCATTTCATTATATTCTCGCTTATTTTTTCCCATATAATCCTATCCCTCGTTTTTTCTTTCCATCTGACGATTCGTATTCTTCTCAAATCCTCCTGCACTTCCTTCAGCCACTTGGATCTGGGTCTTCTTTGCCTTCTCCTACCACCTGGTTCCCTTGCACTGTAGCATTGAGCAAGCGACTGCTCGCTCACCTTCTTTCCATACATGTCCGAGCCATTTTATTCTTTGTCTCTTCATTCTGTTTCATTTCTCTCAGTATTTCATGATTTATACGTTGCCTGTTTTCATTGTCGTCGGTTTTTATTGGCACTAGAATTGTTCTCATTATTTTTCGTTCTAATAATCTCAACTCCTCTTCATCTCTTTTTGTCATTGTTATCGTTTCTGCTCCATACATTATCACAGGTCTTATTATTGTGTTGTTAATGTTAAATTTAGTGTATCTTGTAAATAGTTTACTATTACGTTTTTATTCTATGAATATTCCCCAAAAAACTTAATTTCCAAGAATTTACAGTTATCTTTTCAATCCCAACTTTCTATTCAATGGGGCAGCAAGTGGTCAGCACGATCAACTGATCTTACACTATTTAACATTTACCTATCGAAAAATGTAAGAAATATAGAGTGGACCATTAGATTTAACTTGAGGAATAGGCATGAAATTAGTAGTGAGAGACGGTAGCATTATTTTCCTGACATAAGCGACACACCTTCGACGCCTTAAGCTCCATATTGCCCCGGTACTCTAATCTGATGAGTTTTGAGGGTAGGGCAACCCCACAGCAACTTTTCTCCTGGATGTCCCTTTCAGTACATCAACAAGCGTCTGGTTTTAACATAGTTGATAACGTCCTCAAGAGGAGCTACTCTCCGCACGGCTCGCCTACATAAAGATGTGTCTGATAGCTTCATTCAATGAAGATGTTTCTTCTGCTGCACTGTCGGGAAAGTACAGCTATTCCTTGGATGGTTCTCAGTATTTTGTTTGCTGATTAGACTGTTACTTGTGTAAGGAAAACGTAAACCTAACAACTTTTCTTGGTTCAGTGCGTCTGATTACATTTTTCATAGTTTTATCACTAAATATTTCTCGACAAAAAATCAGTCATATCAAACTCACACACGGATTTCTGATGTCTTCAGGAAAACGTCCCGTTTGCCATAGCTGTAATAATATTGTGACCGTTAAGCACATACTGACAGACTGCAAACAATTTTCTGCTACATATATACAATTTGATCTAAGGCCTAACCTCAAGGAAATACTCCACTGCCCTACCGAAATCAAGAAAGTCTTACAGTTCCTGAAAGCTACTAACCTATACCGTAAAATCTAATTTAAAATTTGTAATAATTATGTAAATATCTGTATTTATTTTTTCTGTGCCAATGACCAGCGCTGTCGAGGCACGTAGCTAAAATAAAAATACTGCCACTACAAAATTTTCAAATGAATCATTTTTATTAAAAAAGTTAAAAATCACCCTTTAGCTTGTTATTAAATTGATCTCGATAACAGTACTGTCGACGTTGGAAAATTAAAATTCTATCCGAACCAAAAGTTCGTACCTACCTCATATGACACATTTTGTATTTCTCGCAGTTTGCCGAATGAAAGTACAGATAAAGAGAAATAGCCGTGAACGATCAGATATTTATATCGAACCAAAAAAACATATTTGATAGTTGAGTGGAAGCATGAAATCATTTTAAATTTTGTCGGAAACGATAAACATGCCAAAAAAGATTTATTCTAAAGGGTGTACCAATTCTATTTCGCATTTTACTATTTACAATCGATATGGATAACTGTTTATATTTCATAAAATCAACAAAATCTAAAAATGGCAAAAAAAAAATAGGGAGAATGAACTGCGGACAATTAATTTAAAACGTATCAACTCACGTTTTATAAAAGGGATCGGAAAAGTTCGCTACCATCGGAATTTTTTGTTGTTGGGCAAAAAGGAATGGTCGCGTTAAGTATTGATCCATTGTTTCGAAGCTTCAGTTCTCCTCCAACCAAAGCAGACATTTTTCTATGGTATGGATCCGTTTTTCACCAGCACTTCTGTCGGAGAACAGCTGAAGATGCTGCATATCAGTGGATACTTCAGAGTTATGTAATCCATATATAGAACATCCCTTGTTACTTTTTCTACAACTGCTATGAAAAGTAACGTATTTCTTATAGCTCACTCAATTTCAAAACCAAAGGGAAAACCATCGTATGGGGCCCGTACAGCCTGCAGCTCATTAGCATATCACAGCTCGCAGGCATTATACCAATGAGCACGAGGTATAATGTAGATATGCCGTCTTTCGGAGGAGACGTAAAACCGAGGTCCCGAGTCCATGGATGTTGGGCTCGTTAAAGAACGCTACCACTGGTTGGAATACTAGTGGGTTCGCCAAAATTTCCGGTTAGGGGTAGAGTGCTCCCGGCGTCGGTTATTAGCCTCAGTCGCAGAAATAGACCGACGTTAAAATAACAGAAAAAAAAATATACAGGGTGATGAATTTGAAAACCCAAAGCTACTAATAATATAAAAGAAACAGCATATCTAGCAACATTGCAAATATCAAATCTAGAATCTACGTATCCCAAAATAGGTGTACTCCAAATTATGTACAATTAGGATAAGCAGTTCACGAGGTAATTGTCCGTTTCCAGACTTTTGGGCCACTCTGTATGTTACACGAGTATTTGGAATTCAAGAATTTTGGTTATATCGAAAATAACTCAGCTGGGGATTTAACAAGTCGAAAATTGATTGTATTCCAAACATACTAATACATAGGGAAATAGTTATTCATCACTTCTATGTGAAAAGTTAGTAGGAATAATATGACGTTACTCGGTTAAATTTATTCTGTAGACACGGTACTTGCTAATTCTATCTATATTCTAACTGAATAACAAATTTTTTTCAACTAAATACATCTGAAATGTTATTTACTATTTTGAAATATGGCTCTGTATATAGAATTGTTAACACCATATGAAAACACATCGGTAATTTATCATGCAAAATTATTGACATCCGCGTTTGCTTTTAGGCTTTAATAAAAATTACATTATAAAATCATATATCATGGAATTTTAGTTTTGATTTATATTTTGTCAAAAATATTATAAAAAAAGGAATAATGTGAAATTTTTACTGCACACAGTTGGACTGCGTTTGAACGTCCAAAATCGTATCAGATTTGATCAAATTTACTCTGTGTTCACGTTTCTTCATTTAGTTTAGTTGTGAACCAGGCTATATTGTGACATTTTGGTATAGTTTCCTAAAGCAGGAAGAAGCTAAGCGAGACTAATTCAGTCTTAGTATCGGTCTCTATCTTGTTTATCCAGTCTTGGTATAATTGAATTTGAAATTAACAAAAATATCCATGAAGGATGAGGCTACATTTTGGGACCAGATAACACCTCAGTCAAACTAGCTTGCTAATAAATTTGAAAAAAGGGATTTTTAACGAATTTTAATTTCAGTACATTCATCGTTATTTTTTATTTCCATTACAACCCTTATTCATCAAAAAAATAATTTATTTTCCACAATTGTTTGAATTACGACAGAAACCGTTCGCGGAATGCGGCATATATAACAAGTTAGATATTTGAAGGTGCGAGTTGTCACCCATTGAATTATGGCCGGCACTTTATCGTGTAATGCCCGAATGTACGTCGCACTGATGCTGATTCTGCAACTCTCCACTCATGTGTGTGCTCTTCGGTGATAATCACACCGGATGGACTTGGTCTTGCAGGCATGTCTGCAGTTTTAACTCCCATCACTTCTGACCGTCGCTAATGGAACAGATTACCTAAATCAACACTGAAAAAACAAATTTTTTCATGAATTTGTAAGCTAATACGTTTAAATATTCAAAAGGGTGTGTCACATGTAAAGATAAATAGCACTAAATATTGCATAATAGTTTAGCTTTAGGTATCTATATTTGTGTAATTAATTAATAGAATATAAATAAATCAACCTGTACCAAAACAAAATATATTTGAAAGAAGAAACGGTGTTGCAAAGATTGTATAATGGCGTGGGAAGTAACCCAAATTGTTTTATATTTCAATTATCGTGGTGATGTCAGCCCATTAAGTGCCGAATTATTTGATAAAAATAATCAAGAGGACGCGTAAAATCTGTTTATTTCATGTACAGACAAAGTAACTAAACAGTTTGTTTTATTTTTAATTACAAATTAATAACCTGAGGATGTTTGTGTATAGAAATAAACATTCTTTTTGTTAATTTTGTGGTTTGATTTCACAAAGTATAAAGAATACACGCCAAGGAACCGAAGATAACAAGAAACGTGTGAAAATACCGAAATGTGCTTTGTTAACAGTTATTACACAATATTTTGTATATATGTTATTTTTATTCGTGTTCGGGTATAACTGCACAAAAACTACCTTTTAAAAAACACAATAATATAAACTAATATCACCAAAACACATGATAATACTGATACTAATACTAACAAACTGTGGACAACCCATATATAAGTACAACACCTAATTTATTCTGGTGCCATTATTCGCCTTAATATCAGCCATGTTGATGGATAGCAGCCATGATTGTTTAGAATTATTTCCGTTCCCCTTCGGGGTTAAACTCCACCCTTCTTTCAATCACTTTTGGTGTTAACCACCCCCCACGGCCCTACCCATCACTAAACCAATGTTGCCAAAACTTCACAATAAAAATCCTTGAATTACATATTTATTTATTGTCAAATTAATTATTGTTCCTACACTTATTTTTATACATTATATTACTAACATTATAAATGATTAAAACTTACTGAAATTTTACTATATTTGAAATATTTATCTAAGTGAATAGAGTGGAAATAGTTATTCTTCTTTTAAAACATTTTTTAATATTTGAATAAAATAAATTGTTAATTCAAAGGAAAATATTGATCTTAGTATTAAAAATATACATACATCTAAGATTTCATCGTAAATCTTGATAGAAAAAGTAAAAATTGCATTCATAATTATAATTTTATTTTTAATTGATTCCCAAGCTATGCTTGTTCCTAATTTTGAAATATTAATTTGGAATACCTAAAATTTCCTTTCATCTTTAAGTTTCTCCAAAGATCCCTATGATATATAAACTAACCCCAAAGTGACAACACCGCAAACATTTAAAAGTTGTAAAAGTACCTTTCACTGCCATCTACTGGTAATTTAGTAGCTTTCTTGACCCTTAGGATCGTTTACGTCTTTATATGCTCGCATTGGATAGTTTATCGCCTAACTGACAGAGGGAACAGCTATCGGTTTTTATTGCTACGGCCAAACTGGTAATAAATTTGAATTGATTTAATGTTTATAGAGTTAATTTGTTATATAAAATTGTTGTGGTAGCTAAGGGATTTGTGGGTTAAAAGGTATATAGAATAAATTGAATAGATTATACGATTTTTAAACGAATTTTGAATGTGTAGAATGTTGATTTCTGGATTTTAATTCATATATTTTAGTTGTACACGCACCCATCTCTAAAATATAAATTATTTGGCTAGTTGGGTGTTGGCCATAAACATATGCTGGAAAAAATTATTTATGTTCAAGTTCTAGTTCTAAAACTTTTACCGATTTAAATCTGGCCCCCAGCAACCCAACGTAACATTAACATTTCCTTTTTCGGTCAGTTTTGAAAGTTTTACTACGATTGCCAGCAACTCTGAACAAAAAGTAGAACGGTTATTCAAACAAGAAAAAAATAAAACAAGTAAAGTTAATCTCTAAGATCAAGGTACAGCAACCACGACGACCACGAGTGAACTTTGAATAGTTTCCAAGATTTTTATACATAGCGAGGTCACCAAAGTTTTCCTTCAAAATGTTGACAAGATTTAATTTATGAGCGTTTCAACATGAAAAAAAAACTTCTAGGAAAAAGTAAAACACGCTTTTATTACACAGGAATGTTAAGATATGAAACTAAACTCGTTTGACATAGTCGTCGCTTTTGAAAAGTTGTTTTATTTCGAAGAATTTCAAATTTTCACTAACATAGAAATAGAACATGGAATATAAAACGATATATCTTTTTCTTTTTCTTGCAATCCAACCGTTTGCCTTGATATTCTTTTGTTCCTTATTGTATTTTTATTTGTCGTACTCTTTCCACAGGTCTTGTTCCATTCATTATTTGCAAATGTCTCCACCAAGTATCAACTCCTTTTTTTGAGATTCTTTTAACTCGTCCAAACTAATTGATTTTGATTTAGACTACTTTCATTTTACTTTTCTTTAAAATTTCTTTTTCATTAACACTAAATCTGTACATAACATTTTCTTCTGGGAAGATAAACCTTATAGATTCCCTTATAACAACGTGCTTGAAGTCTGGTCTAGAAATTCAAACAAGGAACAAGGAATGAGTACAAGTCACAGTTCAGCTGTAACAAAGTGCGAAGAAACAATCTTATCTGTCTCAAAATAAAAGAGCCGTTAATTATTCGAAATGTGAGCGAATAAAATAAATGTACCACCTGTGATTTCATCGGCTAATTACTGCTAAAAACAAGGAATTTATGTTCAAGGATCTTATTCATTCACCTTAAAATTATTTAAAACATCAGGCAATATTGTTATTAAAGGGTAAGACTTCAGAGAATGATGTAATAATCTTTGAAATTCATTTTTATTTCAACGAATATGTATACTGGTTTTTAGTTTATAAATAAATGATTTATTTTTAGGTTTATTATTGTTTTGTTTTCATTAAAATGAATCATACAAAATTTAAATATTCACGTAAAAGTCAATAAGTTATTTAAAGTAACACTACAGTCCTCTATACGTAACACGTTACAAATTAGAAGCAAAGTTCAGCAGGTGTTTAATCTCTGGAACTATAATTATTATCAAGAACATAGACAGAAAATAGAAAATCTAAGCCCCTTTTTAATTTCTCCTTTGTGCAGTGTGCATATTAGAGAACTATAAAGCCTTTTACAAGCTCCTTAAAACATAAACCATCCCAACAAAAACGTTAGGTACATATTTCAGCTTCCATCCTATATATTAACCCATTGTCCAAAGCAGGTTGATTGGTTAGTTCGGCACCTCAGCCTTTAGACTTTTTGTGCTGTTTATGTGTTTAGTGGCCCTTACCAGGCTTAACGGTCCTTCTTGGGGAAATTCTCTCTTGGAAGCTCTATTCCTAGATATCACAAAGATAGATAATGTGAGAGGCTGATTCCTCTTTCATTCACAGTACTGACATATCGATGGCCTAAGTGTAAAACGTCGTATCCCCAATAACCACAATTGTTCAGAGCAAACAAAAAACCTCCTGGTTTCGATAGAACTGGTAGCTGTGGCTTAAGATGATTTGTCAGAATGTGAAGGTCAACTCAGTGCTTTGAGTGGCGCCAAAATCGGTTTTTTGAATATTTGGTGGGTTACCTACGACGTTTTGCACTTAAGCCATCGATATAGTACTCAGTTACAACAGAATTTCAAGGTGTCAAATCTACCAGTACCACACATCCTTGTTTGAACGTCATCAATTCAATTCAAGATAAATTCAATCTCCAATCAAAGTGGAATTCTTGAAGAAAAACCAGTTGACTTTCAAATGTTTCACCCCCTGTTTAATATCAAATATATCCTAACCTGTTTTCGTTACATCCAAAGCAAGTTCAGATGTTTGACGATAAATGTATAATAGTAGCTGTTCGCTACGTGACTAAATCGTGTGAATATAATTCCAATTTAACGGAATGGCGAGATCCATCCTATTCTCCTCAAATGATTAATTAATTAACAGATAGATCCGGAGAAATAGCCAACTAACCCTAACCCACTAGATAGTTGCATTAAGTTAGAACAATAGGATCGTTGTATAATCTGACATGAAATGGACACCCTATTGCACCTATCGCTGCTGCTAGACCAGTTGATAGTGCCCAGTGATTTACTGGTCTGCATATCAAGAGACCATTGAAAAGGCAATTGAAATCGAGCAGCGTAATCGCACATGATGAAAACAATTCATCAATGCTGGTTCAATCGATGCCTGTGCAGTTACTTCATGAAAATGCAAACGGTTCGAGGGTTTACCAATGTCATCGGCCAAAGGACTAAGGACATAGGCGTGTACTCAAAATAATGTCTTAAACTAATTTATAAATTATTTTAATAATGGTCAGAAGGTTATAAAGAAATATTGAGAATCATATTCAAAATTAACAAAGTTCACAGTTTTTGTTGAACAGTTGAGAAATCTTTTAATACTTGTCCTTGATAATATCAAAGCACTGAGCTCTTGTGTAATCAGTTCCAAATTGGTGTGGGAATGCATAGACAAACCCAATGAACTAGGCGAGAACAACTTACTACGGATTACTATGGATTCAGGACACTCTGGAATAGAAGGAAATGAAATAGCAGATGAACTAGAGGACTGAAATACCTTTCTGGGGGGGCCTGAACCCTTTTGCGGAATGAGCCCCAAAGTAATATTGGAAGAAGAGAAGATCTGACCAGTTGAAAGATCTAGTGGGGCTTATACAATCAAAGACTCTTCTGGGTGACTACAACCTTTCGAGATCAAATAAATGCATAATTCAAAGTAAATCTGCGCTAAGAGTTTTAACAGGGATCCTAACGGGAGATTGTCGCCTGAATGGGCACCTGAAAAAGCTTAAACTAGTGGGGGAAGAAGAATGCAGATTTTGTGGCTTCTTGTTTCAAAACAATATATTTTGGAATGTTCGGACAGTAAATTGAGCAAGAAGCAAACAGATATTACAAAAACAGCAGCTGATGGTGAAACAATTACATTTTAGAGAGTTGAAATCATGAAAACATGAGCATTTAGAGACTTTGGAGCATCGAACATTTGTCTAGAGAATCAAGAAGGGGAAGTTTTGAATAGACCAAGATTGAAATTGAGGGGCGAAGCCCTTGAAACTTGTTTTTTGTCCAAAATATTACTCACCCACTCAGAACCTTCCTATAACTTCTAGCACTTGGTGTATATCTATGGCTCCGTATCTTCCTGTATAGGAATCATGGTAGTTTACCTTCCCCTTCTCGAGAAATAGAACATAATGTGTAGCACTTTTGGTCTACAGTGTCTCAAGCCAAAGAACGACGGTTCTATTCCCAGCATGGAAGAGCTGTTTCCTTATATCTTGCAGGATATACAGGTTATAGCGGTTAAGTAGTTCAAGGCCGGTCTGTAAGAAGCTTCTTGTTAGTTTTACAGAAAATATAATTCTTTACTTTTGCGGACGCCACTGCACCATCAACAAAAGAGCACAAGGGACAAAGCAAGAGCGATCGTCGATACCATGTTCCGCGCTTGGAATTTTAATCGACCTAAAACAATCTGCGTTGGAAGCCGTCGCCACCCCCTTTGGACCGCTCCCCTTGGCGGACGGCGGCGACCGGAACCAGATAAATCCTATTTCGGTGCACTTCTCCCAGTACTTCCGTTTACTCGGATCACAATTCCGATTAAACACAACTACACAAAAGCGTTGGCAGAAACTGTGAAATATGGCCTTTATTCATACAATAAAAATATCGACCTCGCCGTGTTATCGGAACCACTCTCTCACCAACTGTATTATTTTCAAAATACTTCGTTTAGGCCTAGACGAGGAATTTAACAGAATAAAAAGGGGTATAATAAAATTGTTTTTCCAGCGGTAACACTGATAAAAGTGTATCGGAAATAGTGAGGGAGGGAAGTAAAAATTGGGCACTATTAAGTCCCATAAAAGACCGGGGTGGGATCATTTTTATGTAACCTAAAACGTCCTTAAAGGACACCAGTGACAAATGAAATTGGGTATTTATTTTCGCCAACTAATAAATAAAATACTAATTATATCATCAAAAATGTGAATTTTAAATTCAAATAAAAAATAAATCAAACAATGAGTATTCAGGAAATGTCCGGAACACCGACAATAGCGCATTAAATCGATGCCTATCCAACGCTAAACAAATCAAGTGGATTTCTGTTCTCTGTTCACACGACCACCAATTTACGAAGTGCGAGTGAATAAAGAAATCTATTTGGAAGAAAGTTTCCAACAGGTTCGAAGCTGCTATAATTTACAAACGGCAATTCGTTGACAAGTGAACTGTTTTACCGGCTCACCAATGCGTCGGCGAACCGGTAGTAGCTCGTCAAAAAGTTTGGCTATTAACCGATAGATGATGCACTCTTGCGCGGTATATTTAAATAGTTTTTTTTAGAACTTGAAATTGGATATTCGATTTTAAACTGAAAGATGTTTAGCTCACAATCATTGATTTAATTTCAAGCTGTTTCATTAACATTATGTTATAATAATAATAATTATAAGTTATGGTTGATTTAAATTAAATTAATTCGTTATTGTTACATGTATTAATTAATTAATTATAAGTAGATTACTTATTGGATTCAATTAATACGATTTTCATGAATTTATACAGGGTACTTTTACTCGTATCAAACCCGAATTATGTAATTTTTGCTGGAAAACGACAAAAAATGAAAACCAGCCAACTAGACACGGGCTCCAAATACGGAAAGTGAAGTAAGAGAACGTATTTATATAATAAAATGAGAATTAAAGTGTTTTAATTAAATATTCTTAAAACTGTTCAGCCTTGAGTTTCCGTAGATATCGTGTGTAGGCGTTTCAGATTGAAAAAAATGATAAAATAAGTGTTGATGAAATATTTTACGAATTTAAGTACTGTTGGTTTCAGGAATACTGGTCAGAATATAATAAATTTGGTATATTAATATACAGAGTGACCCATTATGTTTTGACTGTTTAAAAAAAACTTATCTAAACGGGTCTAAATAATGATTTTCACAACTAGATTTAAAATTACTCCTATTTTTGTTGTGATATATGTAAATTAATGCCTATTTCCGCTATAAAAGCAATGCATTGAACTTCAACCACAAAGTATATATTATGTTCTGCTGTTTCATCATCTTCCAGGGGAGTCTCATGCCTTTTCATTGCCATCTATTCCGGAATTCCTAAAAGACTAAAAACAATTTTTTGAGTTTTCCTGTTGAGAAGAGTATCTGTATCTGTAGATTAGGGAGGGTGAGTGTGTAGGCTCACAGCACTTAGGCCACATGTGACCCATTGTACATCCTCCCAAGGAGTTGTCCACCTAGGTCATTGTCCATCCTGTCCTTCTCAGGAAGGTGGACAGCTCACTAGGAGACATCTCCTTTATATCGGCATGTGTAGGCCAAGACTCACCGAACACACACTCTCTTATTGACGATAACTCCGGACACTCGCATAAGACATGCCTGACAGTTTCATCTTCTTGTTCACACATCCTGCATAGAGGTGTGTCCACTAGCCCCATAGTATGGAGGTGTTTCCTTAGTTGACAGTGACCAGTCAGAAATCCTACTGTTAAACGTAGGTTTTTCCTGGTCATCGCCAAATATTTCTTCGGCGCCAGCTTCCCAGGGTCGCCAAGGGTGATCCTGGCAAGACTGCATCCTTTGATTCCATCCCATCTCTTAAGGGATTGAGCATGGGTGTAACGTTTGGCTAGTTCCGCAATTGTCGAAGTCGTTAGGCCGTAGGTGTCACTGGGTCCTAGAATTTTTAGTCCAGCGGCTTCCCTGTCTAAAGATTCAGCAATGCGATTTCCTTTACTCCTGTCGTGCCCTTTAACCCACCTCAGGATAATGTTGTTATCTGCCGAGGCGTCAGCTAAATCTTGGTGGCACTCTAGTACTAGCCTCGATATAACACGTTGTCTGTTCAAGGCTAATAGGGCTTGTCTACTATCAGTGCAGATTATTATGTTTTTGCCAGAAATTCCTCTTCTGGTTAGTTCTTTGTGGCAATTGAGATACCAGCCAGTTCTATTTGAACCACGCTGGTATTGTTTCCCATTCCCCACTTATTCTTTAGGCTTAGTGCTCTCGAGTAAACCCCACATCCTGAGCCTTCTTTAATTTTTGAACCATCTGTATATATTGAGAAGAGTATTTACTCTTAGTAGCTCTTCTTCACGGTGGCTCCAGTCATCTCTATTATCTACCAGTTTATTGCAAAATAAATCATTTGAATCCCAAAAATTTTTTCATCTTGACCTATGTTTTTTTTTACAAAAACCGCCAAAATATGGTAAATTCTCTACTACTGAATGTAGTAACATGAACAACATATTCTTGTTTTGTATTAACAAATTTCGACATTATTAAAAACATCCAGGGAAGAACGTTGAAGGTAATTGGATGAAATGAGATTTGCATGTAAATAGTAACAAAGGCCCAGTAGGGGTAAAACTTTTAATTTAATCAAAGAACTTGACACTCCAGGGTGTTTTTGGATGGAATGGTTATGCAAAGGGCACAAAGCAAGGGTGAGAGAAGTATGAGGTGTAAATGTGTCGGTTTTAGCGGGTGCAACGGGATCCGCACTGGTCCAATTAATATTCCGAGAGCTTTCAAAGTGTCTCTGTCTTTTAATGTTTCATCTTCCTCTATATACGTTTATTAAAGTTGGTCTCTCGTTTGAACAACAATCAATAGTCAAGTTACAAATCAAGTTAACCGTTTCAGGTCAATGTTAAATTTAAATAACTAATTTTAATTTAATATTTTCATTTTTTGAACTCTTACAGATCAAATATACCAGTTTTATACAGGGTAGCGAGAAAGTCTGGCACCAAGTCTTTTTCTTTGAAAATAATAAACATATAATTATCAAATTTCAGAATTATGAACAGTATTGTCATTGTATAACTTAAACAATGGTATTGTATTCTTCGTTTTTAAAAGGACTCTTTTTTTATTTTATCTACTTTTTATTTACTTAAACAGCATTTCTATTTAAACGAAAATAAATATGTTTTGATACGTTGCGGTATCTGCAGCAAGTAGCCAAGCTCGTCTCTCTGTTTCATTTCATCCTGACATTTTTTTTGTTTTTGTTATTCGTGACAGTTCAGTTTTCATGTGTATATTTGAAATTACAACATGACGGTTTTAATAAAACAACGAAAATCGCGGTTTCAAATCTCATTTGCACATCCTCGCTCATGTATTTTCCATTTCTTTCTGTTTTCTCCTCCAGGAATGGATCAGCCCAATATTATAATTAAATTATTTTGTGAGCGAATGTAAAATTTTAACACACAGTTAAAAATAAGACAATCTGCTAACCCATTTTTGCTAGTCTGTATGCATAATAAGCTTTAAAGTATTAACGGAAAACTCTTTATTGGATACCATATAATATGTTGAAATTTGAATCATAATCTTGATTATGTATAGATTAAAACATTTCTAATAGCGGAATCTTTGTCAAATAACGGCGTACCGTTAATTTATAACCACTGCTTAAAGAATTGAACCTTATGTCTAAAATAGCCAAAATTTAAATATATTTTAACATTATCAAGTTTCTAAATAAGATATTAGAAATCTCTACCAACTATATTACGCTCTGAATAAAAAACTTTTAAGTAAAAAGTAAAAAACTTTTAAGTAAAAAGTAAAAAACATACGTAGCAGTTTACACAACAATTTACAGATCAGTCCTAATTTATGAATGCGAGTGCTGGAATCTTTCGAAACAGCAGGCTTAGATAGTTTGGACATTTAAAAGGATGGAGGACAACAGACAAACAAAGCAAATGTGGGAGGCGAAGTAAACACAAAAAAGAACGAAGAAAAGACCAAAGAAAAGACCAAATACCTTTCTGGGAACCCTTTTGCGGAATCAGCCCCAATGTAATATTGGAAGAACTATAGGTAAAGCCGAGAAAAAGAGAAGTTCTGACCATTGGAAAGATCTAGTAGGGCTTGTACAAGCAAATACTCTTCTGTTGAGATCAAATGAATGCATAAGTCAAAGTAAAACTGCGCTAAGAGTTTTAACAGGGATCCTAACGGGACATTGTCGCCTGAATGGGCACCAGAAAAAGCTCAAAATAGTGGAGGAAGAAGAACGCAGATTTTGTGGCATGGAAGAAGAAACCTCCATCCACATACTTTCCAACTGCACAGCACTTCAGAATCCTAGAGCACAGCTCCTAGGAGATTACTGGATAGAAGAGGAACATTTACCTAAGTTGAAGCCTGCAGACATCCTAAAATTCCTGCGGCAAATAGAACTAAAGGAACTACTAGTTTCTGAGACTCCTAGGAGTAAGGGGGCACAATATATATTTTAGGTCTCAGTGAATGTCACCCCCAAAATACATGCATACAAAGAAAAGTTGGAGTGGTATGCCTAAAGAAGAGGAACAAAAACTGGAAAGAGGCTAATGAGATAACACGGAATGAAAAGAAATTGGCAAAATGTATACCTTTCTTCTCCGGATATATGAAGTTGCTTCAAGAGATATAATATGAATATTACAAAACCAGATGGGATGAGTTTATTTTATACAGAGAGCAAAGATAATAGAAAATAATCTTGTTTGTAATACGTTATGAGTGCACTTTTGTGTACCTAACTTGTGTGATTTTGGAAATCCCTTGCTTCACTGAATTCCAGAAATTAGGTAAGTTTGAAGCCAGGTCAACCTCGAGCAAACAATTTTTTAAATCTGTTGCAGTGAAAGTTGATCCTTCAGTAAGAGTTGACTCTCCCTAGGTGAAGTCGACTATTACTGGTGTTTTCAGTAAAAGTTCATAAAAACCCAAAAGTATTGAAATTTGATCAACATGTACTAGTCAGAGTTGACTATATCTAGATAAAGTATACTTCCACTGTCTGGAGGTAGTAGAAGTAGACTTTTTGCAAAGAGCACGTCTACAACAAATAAAAAAGCAGATTGATAATTAATTAAGTGAACATGGAAATTAACCTACCATAACTTAACCCCTACCCATTACCTGAAACTGAATTAATTTACTAGTAAATTTGTCTCTACAATGAACGAACAAGATATTATTTAAATGTAAATGAATAGTTTGTCAGTATTATAACAAAATATCAATCAAAACAAGAGCACACTCACTCCATACCAGGCGCAACACAATGTATGTCTCTATCGCTCTATCGCACTAATGGCATCGGCCTCTTGATGGTGAGGTGGTGGAGATAGTCAAAACAAAGGGCAAGTGAAAATATCCCAGTGAATCAACTCCTACTAAATCACTACAGGCATAGTCAACTTTTCCTAGAAAAAGAGTGTTTATTCATTTCAAATAAACTTTTACTGATGTGTTTAGTAAGAGTTGACTCTGTCTGGGAGGAGTCAACTCTTACTAATAATCGACTTTCCCAGTAACATATCCAAAAAAAGGGTCTTAGAAATTGCAATAATCGCAAATACTGAAAAATGTAACATCATTTTTATGATTCTTCGGTGTTGGGTTGTTGTTTATTGGTAAGTCCGATACTGCAATGACTCATAAATCTGTGACATTAAAAAACAAAGGCAGAGAGTACATCAAAACATGTCTGTGGTATAAAAAATATAGGTTTAGCAAAAAGCAAAAGCTTGATGGCATGATGGCGGCGTCACGTTGGCTGGTTGTGGTTAACGAATTACATGTATGTGAGTGCGGAACCTTTTAGCTTGACAAATCGAGTGTCGTAGACTAAAGCCCGAAATTCTCTTGGGTGGGTGATTACAATTACTTTTTCCTATCAAACTTTTTTTTCATTTTTATTAGCAGGTATGCATATTGGTTCCTTGAAGATATTCGAAAATAAAAATAAAAAAATATCCTGCTGGGCTAATAATTAACATTTGATTCATGAGCTTCTTTCAGGAAGTCATTTGTCAAAAAATTATTTTTTGGCGTCATAAAACTATTCTTTTGAAAAGTATTTTAATTCAGTACACTAAGGTCGAGTTGTACAATAAACAGTTATCTCTTAAACTTAGTTCAATGTTTATTTTTCGTTGTGCAATATCTGGTTAATGCTAACTAGATTTTAAAAATGACATACTTTAACCGGAAAAATTGAAAAACAATATTATTACCAAATTTCCTAAATGTCTCAAACTTATTGTTATATAAAAAAGTTCAATGATGCTATGTGAAACATGTTAAATATTACACCAATTAAATGTGGAATTTCCGGTGATCACTTATCACTTTATACATCAAAGAAGTAAATAACCTTTAGTAAAAAAAAAAATAAAATACAATTTGGCCATACATTTTAAACACTCAGTCAAATGTAGCGAAAAACTTCATGCTATATTGGAAGAATCGACTGCATGTAAATCTTAATTAACATAATAAAGCTTGTCGATATTTGAGGGTAAGCATTTTATAAAGACGGATTTCTATTCGCTTTAAACGTTTTGAACCTTACAATACTCACCCTATAATACGATGATGATTCATCATTTTAATTTTAAATTTACATATAATAAAAAACTTCATTTTTATCATAAAGTGCAGTTGTAGTTGCGTTTCAAATGGTGTGTAATTGAATTAATTGAATTGGCATATTTTATCAAGTGATAACGTTTTATTTACGTTGTATTAAATAAACCATATAACTGGGCGGTGTTCTAGAAAAATCCGGATATACAAACATTGTCAGAATCGGAAAGAAGCATGGCTAACTAGGAGCAATCATTGCATTCCGCGACCACATGTGTATATGATGCGTGAAACTTAATGATGAAATGTCTGGGTTTACATGTGTCACTCATTTTGTTAGCCTAAAACTCCCAGAATATTCATTCACCATTAGACTCCCGAATAACATTGTTTACTATTACCAAATATGAACAAACACTCGACAAATTGTGACCCGGTAATAATTAACAAACAATTTATTTATAAAATGTCATTACAATGCATTAACCGTACCCTAACGTAGTTTGTTTTGTTGCAGGAGTACATGAGGCTTCTGATATACATCGGATGAAGTAAGCAAGACAGAAAAGTGGACTAACAACAGTGATAAAAATTTAGGTGCGTAAAACGGTAGTGGCGATGAAAGAATGCAGCTCTAGTGTTTAATGTGATTATTGTGAAACCAAACTCGGTGTCGAATATTTGCTGTGATTAATAAAAATTAGCATGAGTTCTTACTTTACAAATTATATGCCAGACATGAGAAATGGTGGTGTTGTATCTGCTGAACATCAACATCAGCACTACGGTGCCGCTGTGCAAGTGGCTCAAGGCGGTGGACCAGTCCAAGGCGATCCGAACACGTGCTCTGGAGATCCATCGGTTGTCGGCTTACGACAAGGAATACCTCCTCACCATTATGGCGGTCCTCCTACGGCGGGTCAACCTCCTCAAGGAATGCCATACCCTCGGTTTCCACCGTACGATAGAATGGACATCCGAAACGCGGGATATTACAACGCGCAACAACAGCAAATGGATGGCCAGTACAGGCCGGACAGTCCCTCCAACATGCATATGCCAGCGACGACGGGACCTCCTAACGGACACCAAACGCCGATTGTGTATGCTAGTTGTAAATTGCAAGCGGCAGCGGTGACCCAGAATGGGGTGCTAGGCCCCACTGGTAGTCCACCTTTGGACAGTGCGCAGAGTATGAACACCCAGCACATGGGACATCATATGCAAGAACAGCACCCGCAGCACCATCAGCAGCCACACCACCAGCAACATATGATGTATGGGGCGCCGCAAAACGCGAATATGCATCAGCCCACTCAACATCAACCTCCTATCCAACAGCAACCCCAACCTGGACAGCAGCCACCTAATAACACGGCTTCTGCGTTACCTAGTCCTCTTTATCCTTGGATGAGGAGTCAGTTCGGTAAGTCTATACATGGTTTTTATTAATTCGCAAGGTTGAAAACAGTTCCAAATATCTCTTTTGCCTACTTTATTCAACTATACGGGGTTGGGATAAAGTATGGAACCAAGTAAATATCTCTTAAACGAAAATAACGATATTTATGAAAATTTGCAGGTAAGTGCAATGGAACAAAATGCATATGATGTACATTTTTTTGTTAATAATATACTTCCGGTTTAACCGGAAATGCCATCAACTTCTTTCATTTAAACGGGACACTCTATATATTTTTACAGATTTTGAAAGAGGTTGTTATTTTGAATTCACATATACTAGGTTTAGTGTAAAAAAAAATTGTAAAAACGAGGAATAACTCATTGTTAGTTGTACAATAATAGGTGTACATACTGTACATTTCATTATTTTATAATAATGAGAAATAAAATTACTTGAAATGTTCAAAATGCTCGCCGTTTACTTGCTGACAATATGCTATCCTATTTACAAATTTTTGAGTCACTCTGTCCACGACTTCTCCACGTATGAGTTCACATTCATCAATCATTCTTTGTCTCAATCCCTGGTAAGTTTGTTGGTTATCTAACGTAAACACGTGATTTTAGAAAATGGTATGCTGGTATGTGCTTCATGAATCCAATGAGGATTCTGATTTGACCAATACCTTTAGTTATGGCTGTTCCATTTGAACAAAAAGTTGCGTCATCGGAAAAAACTATGTTAGAAGCAAAATTTTCGTCGACATTACACATGTCCATTAGCCGTTCGCAAAATTCCAGCCGACTGTCAAAATCATTGTAATGTTTTAGTTACTGTTGAGCGTGATATAGGATTTCTCTCCGGATGCAAATTATTAAAAATATGACACTTCTTTATGAGCTCTAACACGATCACCATATTAATTCTGTAATCTTTGCCATAACCGATCATCATTAAAATTTCAATACGCTCTTTTTCACTCAATTGAACCATTCTAAATTGTAAAATTTATTTCCGTCAATTAGAATTTGACACTTGGAGAACAAAAGACGTACTAAACAGTACTCGTTTATTTATTACTATGCATACAAACAACATCAAATAGTTCATCTAAATAGTTTTTTGCTCTAATGCAAAAAACTCAAGGATTCAAAATCTGTAAAAATTTATAGGGTGTCCCATTTAAATTAAAGAAGTTGATGGCATTTCCGGTTAAATCGGAAGTATATTATTAACAAAAAAATGTACATCAGATGCATTTTGTTTCATTGCACTTACGTGCAAATTTTCATAAATATCGTTCTTTTCGTTTAAAATATTTTTACTTGGTTCCATACTTCATCCCAGCCCTGTATAAATAATTGCCTTTTCTTCCTAAAGGTATAATTAAAATACCGAATTTGCTTATAACCCATAACAAAATATTACGTTATAAATTTGGTTATGCGGTAACTCCAAGAGATTCTCTTGTTAAGAAGGTTTCTTTATTATCCATTCCACAGAAAGTGACAGGTTCAATGGGACCAAACCAAAACTATACCGAGAAAAGTTTCATCGTTATAAAATATTTTGCGAAAGGTGATCTAGTTATTCAGTCACCGACCTTGTAAAGTCAAGAGGTTGACATTTATTATTTCAGCAAATTTACGACATTCTTTTGAACTTCTGGTTGAGCTTTGCATAACCGTTCGTCGTCTTTGAATGTCTCAATTTAACATAAAAACTGTCCCTTACGCCGGGGGGTCTGGTTTGCCTAACATAATGCAATTTTTACCAGTTACACTGTTTTAAGGGCCGAGACTTATTATAGTCATTTGTTACTTTCAACGCCGTAATTTAATATATTTTTGGATTTGAAAAATTATGGATGTCAAGAACTGAGATTATTTTAATATTTGTGGAAACCCGGAGATGAAACGAAAATAATTTGGTTAGAAATACGCAATAAAGGCCTTGATGTTTTATTGAGGTACCTTTTATAGCTTTGTCAGATTCTGCAGAATATCTTACTTTACCTTTTGGTTTTAGTACTGTGTAAGTGGTCATGGTGTAAGTACCAAAAGTGTGTACGTATTACCGAGTAAGTCTTTAGGAACAAATTTTTATTTTTCAAGTACATATCGTCTTCTAAAATTAGGAATATATCATGAATATACATATATTAAAAGAAAAATGTTATTGACATTAATTAAGAGTCACAAATAAATCACGGAGCTCGAAATGAGAGTGGGAAGAATCACTTGAAATGAAATTTGAACTGTGGGGAGCATAATTGGAAATCCCTAGGCCCTAAAAATAGTTATTTGTATGCCTAGGCCGCGAAATACCTTTTTAACGTACCGAAAGAACAGTTATTGCCGAGGCCGCTTGCGTCCGAGGCAAGATAATCTTGCGGATAAAAAGTTTCGCGGCCATGGCATACACACTATTTTTCGTGCAATCGTTAAAATTATTAAACTAGATCATTCTGAATAAATATATTATTGCTCTAAAATCAACAGCAGTTCCATTTATTCAACAATGTCACCGCGTGCTATGGAAATGATATTATGATACTAATCAACTGGGGGTTCAAACTGAAAGCAAAATAACTTATGCAATAAATAGATACCTCTTTATTTACAAAATATTATTATTCCAGGTTCAGATTGAAAAGACTATCATTGATCAACTTGTCTTACTGAATATTTTTTTCACCTCTTGTCTCATATTTACCATCACTCTATTGTTAAGGTTCTGACCAAACCTATTTTCCCTATACCAATTCTTTTTCACATTATTGTTTGCTTCACCCAACTCCACTTTTGCCTCCCAATTTTTTTTCAATAATACTGACTGCCCTTAAACTTGATTTGGTTTCTGACAGTGGTCTCTTAAGAACCGTGCAATGATGCCGTTTATGATGCATCAATTGAAGCTATATAACTCCTTCAAATTCAATCTACAAAGAAAGTTGACATTTTAGAAGTGTAAGTCTATTATACATTCTCAGGACGCGTAAACGCAGCTCCTAGGATCTGAGTTCAGCTTGTTCAGCACCCAGACAAAAGCGCGAAATACGTTCCACATATTCATCTTTTTAGGTACATACGACACTTCTGACCAATCCTCTTCTCTGACAATATTTGGATATTTTCTTCTCCCTAACCATGCTCAGAAAGGCTGCAGCTTTCAGGCCCTTTCATACTAGGCAATGAAAAGGCCGATGAATTAGCCAAGCGGAGGTCATGATAGGGCCAGAACCTTCCTGTGGAATTACTAAATGCCTAAGTAAAGAGAGCATCCACAAATGGATACACAACCAGGCATTGCGCTGGTGGTATTAAACCCCAAGGACAAGGGCACGCAAAATTATTCCTTTAAAAGCCCTTCGGCCTACTGTCAAAGTAGAGGAGAGACGAGGATGATGGTGGGAATGCTGACCGGACATTGTAGGCTGAGAAAACATATACTTACTCACAATTGGCCTAGCAGATGACAGCCTATGCAGGTTCTGCCAGGAAGAAGAAGAAACCGCGGGAGCACATAATCTGTGAGTGCGAAGGCCTAGCAAGGGTGCGGTTTCACTTACTCGGAGAAGAAAAACCGATGGCAGAGAGCTACGCAAGGGAGGCGGTATCCAGGCTATTAAGTCTAATTAAAAAAATAAAGCTAGATATCAAGCTTTAAATATGGGGAGGACTACAATAGGGATAGGACAAAGAGTCACTCCAATCCTAATCTAATCTACTAGGCTTGGTTCGCCTTAAGCAAGACCTTTGCTTCGCAGTCCATCTAAGGTAGTTCTTTTTGCCAGATTTGAAGAGATTTCCAGTCGTTTCTTTGAGTCACTCTCTAAGTTATCTGACGTTATTAGTATTTTCATTTAATTTAGTAATGGCTTTATTCGATTTCAAAATAGTTGGAATCATGAATAATATCAACTGTGCAACCAATTTTGAATTGCATGATTTACCGCTATGAACAAACAATAAGACAAATAAAATGAATGAAAACTTTATTCGCCAACCTATAAAACTCGATGATCTGCAAAACGCAAAAGGCGTTAATATTATGTTTGGTACGGTTGGAAAGAGGAACGATTAAACTAATAGAGTTGGAATTTACATCTGTTGGCAACCATAAGCACGGGTAATAACAATATAACCGCCGTGGCACGGTGTGTGTATATAGCCAACTTGTTGAGCAAAATTTATGAAGCAAGGATGCACTCGGTATCGGTATCGTGCGAATCCGACTACGCTCGACTACGCTATTAAATAAGCGTTCCGGTGATAAATTGTGACGCGATGAGATTTGATAGTAGTGCTGTAAATTATTTAATCGTTCTCCTCCTCATAGGGACTTATTATTATTAGTTAATCTATCGTTTTCGGCTTTGTATCTGCGGTTTATATTGTTTTCTTCTATCTACACTTTAATTTATTGCTTTTAAATGGGAATTTCATTTCAACGTTATTAGAAATTGTTTTAAGGCCTATTTACACGGTGGGCGGTCAAGTTTGTTGGAATAAAAATGAAAATTTTGGTTAAATCGGTTTTTATACACTTTTTTATAGATGTTACTCGAAAATACTTGTTACAACAGTGTACAGACACTTCATAATAGCATTGTGTTTTCCTCTCCAAGGTTTTCTGTCAATAAAGACACTTTATATCCTCTAGGTCTGGGTTGATTTCTTCAATATCTCCAATTTTTAGTCCTTCCTGCCTTGCTTTCCCATTTCTTTCAGAGAAGCGCTAGTCACACTGTTTGCACCGAGTAGT
>CAJUYI010000978.1:57418-77686 GCA_910591695.1 Galerucella pusilla | reverse complement strand
AGATTTGGTTTTTAAAAATGTAACCTTTAACTACCACGTTTAGTGAAGGATGTGTTTTTGTTTTATATAATGATGTTTTACTTCGTACAAACTCACTTCGCACGTGAGTTTAAATTAATCATAATTTTTAGCTCGGAATATTTGAACGACAAGCGCATGTGATCGTTGCTGATCAATTAGGACACAAATAGACAAATATTGAGGTAAGCAGCAATAATGAAGGAAAAGAGTATTAACTCCATTATAATATAATCATTATTATTATTATCTTGAAGTTTCACTTTCTCTACCCTAGCAGATAATGTCCATCTATCCCGAGCATGTGTAAATGAAAATGGGATTGGGCTTATCAGTTACGTATTTGGAAATTTACGGAAAATACAACAATGTTAGCTATGGCTGAGCATCCAGACGCGTTGTTTATTCTTATTATTATTATTATTATTCACTTGTCCAACACGATGGTTCGGCAATAGCACAGCTGCTATTATTTTCATAAGTTTGGAATGAAATTCATTCAATTGGAATTACTTTGGCAGACTTTTATATCTTTAATGGATTATTTTCAATTGTGGGTACGTCTAACGAGAGATTGTTGAGGACGGTGATATTAACCCGGCATTAGTCGCCAAATGAGATTTTCTCTCACACTTTTTTTAAAGTCTGGTATATTTGCCTTTAGACACATTTCTAAGCGTTGTCATATCGGCTACTTTACTGGCTACTCCCACTTATATTCCTAGCATGATAAGTGTAAGCTCATCACCTCCTATCGGTGTAATGCTGAGTGTTTATCAGAAGGACGCTCTTCGTGTGAGATTTTCCCTCATTAGGCGACAAACCGTGTAATAAATTTAGCACCATATCAATAAATTTGTATTTGTTGTTTTAACGATCCTATACCAGCTAGACGTGCATATCTGAAAGAACTTGCTCTTTCTTCAATAAAACCTCACCTTATAAATCGGTCCCAGATTCCAAGCTTACCTTGCAGCCTACGACAGCCTACCAACACCAGAAGTGAGACAACCAGAAAATACCAATGAAAGCTTTTGTACCTTCTGTCATCGTCGAAAGAACAGAAAAGTCAAGAAAGTATGCAGAACTTGCCAGCGACCGATTTGCCTAGAACATACAATTTTTTCATGTCGGACCTGTGCTATGGGCATGGAATCTGATGAAGATTTATAAACATTATTCTCCTGTAACTGATAATAATACTGTGCAATTTACAAAATAAAACTTATGTTTTTCAAAAGAAATCCATTTTATATCCTAAAATTTTGTACATGAGAGAAACTCTCACGCGCGTCTAATGATGGGATTTTATGCATAGCGACTAATGCCGGGTTAATATGACGACATTTTCTATTGTTGTTTGAAATATTTGGGATGGCAGAGATATATTGACAAGCGTTCTTCGCAAATTTTCCTGCTAATCTGATGTACTTTCATATTCCATTATTGTATACATTTTCCAATTATTTATACATAGTTTAGCTCCCGCTCCCATCGTTCTCCAATCCGTAACGATTTGTCCCGAACGTCGTACCTTCGGGGTTAACATTAGTAGATACTATGACACTGGCACTGTTATCCGTATCAACAAACTGTGTCAACACAATTATTCGAGGGGCACACAATTAAACTGTTGTCACTTGCACAGGAGATGTCTCCTAGTGACCTGACCACCTTCCTGAGAAGGACAGGATGGACAATGACCTAGGAGGACAACTCCTCGGGAGGATGTACAATGGGTCACATGTGGCCTAAGTGCTGTGAGCCTACACACTCACCCTCCCCACCCTACAGATACAGATACAGATTGCACAGCAGAACAGCTACGGTTTCGGGCTCGTAGCTTCATACATCGAAAACACACATGAAAGTTGTGCAGTGTGCCATAGCTCACCACAAGCTCGTTCTGCCTCCCCATATTATCAAGTATTGATAGCTCGAATGTATAACATATTGGATTCTTAGAATATCGTAACTAGATGACAAGTTTTAGATGCTACAAAATTTAGAATCATTTGAGCGCTCAGGTGAGGGCGGTTTGCCATACTTTTAGAGATGGAACAGAAAGGTATCAGCACAAAAGTGCCACACAAATCAGTGTTACACATACGAAGCGATATTCATCCTCTCCGCTTCCACCCGTGATAGCATGAGTACCTTAGCTCCTCAGCAATATTAACATGTATAGTTTATTTCTATGTCAATATTATTATTTGATAATGACAGTTGTTGAGTTGGAGTCAGTGATTTTGTGACTTGGCTACTGATTTTTCAAATATCAAAACTGTTTGTTTTCCCGATAATTCTCCTTCAACTCGAAAAAAATACTCACATAATCACTAGTAGGTAGTTTTGATCCTCTTGAAATCCTGAATTATCTGACCGTCTCAGGTTAACTCCTTATGCAATCTGTGTGGAAGTCGGAGATAGGGTGGGATGTCCCCATTTCTGACATACTCATAATTAACCAGTTTGATCATTATTAGCCTTTGTTGGCTTATCTTTCAGTTCAAAGGCACCTAAAGTGGTGTTGTTTCTTCTTGGATTCTGCGATGCTAGCCAAATGGCATATGGCGGATGCCTCTATTCAGTAGCGGTTGACTCTGACAATTCTAAATCTTCTCGATTGACTCCGGTACAGGCAAATCAAGGATGAATCCATTGGAAAAAATTACCCATTCCGAAATTAGAGCTGTGGGCATTGTGTCCATCTCAACTCGTAGGATAGTTCAAATTGTTCCTGTATCTATCCAACTCTCTTCCATAAATTTATGGTCCAGCTCTCAGGTGACCCGTTGGGTGGAGCGGAATACAAATTATTTCTCTCCTTTTGTTGACATATATACAAAATGAAAGTAGAATTTTTATTTGGAGATATGTTGAGTTCCATTTGTGATAAGTTTTTTTTTCAATTCTGTTTTTTAACGTCGGTCTATTTCTGCGACTGAGGCTAATCACCGACGCCGGCAGCACTCTACCCCTGACCGGAAATTTTGGCGAACCCACTAGTGTTCCAACCAGTGGTAGCGTTTTTTAACGAGCCCGACATCTATGGACTCGGGACCTCGGTTTTACGTCTCCTCCGAAAGACAGCATATCTACATTATACCTCGTGATCATTGGTATAATGCCTGCGAGTTGTGATATGCTAGTCAGCTGCAGGCTGTACGGGCCCTATACGATGGTTTTCCCTGGCTTGGTCACTCATCCAAGTACTAACTATGTCCGACCTAGCTTGACTCTTTGTGATAAGTTAAGATTTTTAACTTGATGAAAATTCAGTGTTCAAAGAAATACGTCATTTCACCAACATAAGTTTATCTAGAATCTACAAAAGTCAAAGAAATTGCTAGCTCATCACAAAAATAGTTGATTATGAATGTAGTGAAATAAAACAATACGTACTCACAAAACTAGCCTAAGTTCCAATAAGGTAATATACCTCTCCAAATGTACAGGGAATGCGGCGAACAACTTAGAAGACTGGCGACTTGGAACAGTGTAACACTGGAGTGGGTCCCAGGTCATAAAGGAATTGCAGGCAATGAAAAAGCTGATGAACTCGCAAGAGTAGGATCGTCAACTCTGATGAACGGACCCTAACCTGCTGTGGGCATCCCCAGATGCTTAACGAGGTCATGGTTAAAAGGGTGGTTGAAATAAGAACACAATAAACACTGGAAAAATACGACCAGGCAAATACATGGGGAGAAATTCATAAAAGAACCATCAGAAAAAGTAGCGAAAGAACTGCTCTCAATAAGCAGGAACAAACTACGCACCATAATGGGGCTACTTACGGGACACTTTCCCACAAAAGAGCACCTAAACAAAATAGGGCTGTATAACGGAGACCTTACATGCAGAAGATGCAAAAAGGATACCGAAACAGCTTTGCATATACTATGCAACTGTAAGTCGCTGGACCACAGAAGGCAGAAACTGTATGGCAGAACCCAAATGACTCCAGAAGACTTCTACAACCAACCAGCAAAGAACCTGTATGAGCTAAAACAGGGAACGGATTGGCTGAATGGGTTGTAGTCAGAACACTAGGAGTATCCACAATAAGCCCAGGAGGCTGAGGTGGTACCGGCGAAGGGACGGCTCCTTAGAAAAAAAAAAATGCGTTAATCGGTATTTAAGAGCACCGAATTATGATCTCCATTTCCAATACAATCGTTCCACTTAGGAAAATGTTTCACCAACTCCTCCATAAATCATAAAAAAATCTAGAGTAGCATTCATGCTGGGAGGAAATCATTCAGATATGAAATATATTATCGAATGGAATATTTTTGTTAATTGAATATTATAGTGAATGAAACTTTATTACATTATAATGCATCGGTACGCGTACCAAAAAACATTGAAAACAATTTTTTCAGCTTGATATGTACCTATAAACACTTGTTTTGCGACTGTCAACCGTGCAGCATGTAAAGTCGTCCCAAAGTTTACACGATTATTGAGTGATACTATTTATAATGCTTTGATTTCCCACTTTCACTTGTAAATGTAAACCTGGGTAGTGAACTGCAAATCTCCGTGTTCAACAGAAGTATGCATTTGCAATCAATCAGTGTTCCGATATTTGCTTTTCCCAATAATCTTGTACAAGCCGGAATAATATTATATCTGATTAATCGTGAAAATAGAACATGATCCACGTTTCATTACGAATGTTAGTATCGAATCCTTTGCATCCACTCTTCATGAAAATTAAATTTATTATTTTCTATGAATGTGATAAAATAGAGTTTATCACAACAGCTAGTCTCTTCACATGAACAATCATAAGCACAAAATGCCGTATTATGTTGTACTGAACAAATCAATAGAAAATGAAACAAATTGGTACTCACTAATTCAATTAATTGTAGCATAGCTTTTGAATATTATAACGTATTTTTCTCAACTTCTGCTAGTGAATATATATTTTTATTTTATAGGAAATCTTCAATATCTTCGACTGGGTGATAACAATATTCACACAATTCCAACAGATGCATTAAAAGAACTGCACCGCTTGCGACATTTGGATTTGAGGTCTAACAATATCACTTATATTGCCGAGGATGCCTTTTCTGGATATGGGGATTCAATAACTTTTCTCAATTTGCAGAAGAATGAGTAAGTTTTATTTATGTTTTTCTTCATACTAAGTTAAACGGCATATCTCATGAGAAGTGATTGTCTCCTGGAAACATTTATTATACGAATCATCGCATCCCTTTCCCAGAATAGAGAATATCTTATATATATTGGGGATTCCGTCACAATCTAGGCTGGTTGTTCGAAAACACATTTTTCTCACCGATAAATTTGTATTAGGCAAATTTTACACCCGTTGTACTGCGTGAGAACAGTTATCCCTTGTTTATACAAAATAAAGTTCGGCGTCAACCAATTTGACCCGTCGTAAAAGTACTCTCAGAAGTTAATCCCTTGTTTATATAAAATAAACGTCGGCTTCAACCAATTTGACCCGTCACAAAAAGACTCTTAGAAGTTAAGAATTTAATAACTATATTGGTGCACTTAAGACCTTTCTCAGAAGGACGGGTGTCATAATACCGTCGTTTTCCAAAATCGTGAGAACATTGCCAATCTCAATATTTTTATGTTTGATGCGAGCTTTCTTACGAGAAAACATCAATTTAAAAGCACAGTTGTTAATGTCACTTTAAGTAACTCAGTTCAGCTCCAACGTTGAGTTCTAGCTCCAGTTGTCACGCGGTAATTTTCACAAAAAGTAACTCTAGTGGGGTAGTTCTCCATTATATCGGTCATAGCAAATCGAAAGTAGCAAATTTCCGCAACCAAACGAAACGTTTTCATGTTAATCATTAAGTTGTAGTTCTGTGTAATATATAAATAGTGTTCGACTTCGAGTTTTATTCAATCATTATTGGAAATATAGTTCGCTAATTAACAGCTTACGTGAACTTACGTAAACACTGGTTAAAAAATTAAACTCTTTCACTACTTCCAAGCTTTCGGATTTATTTGAATCCTTTATCAAGGGTGCAAAGTGAGTTTGTATAAATTAAGTAAAACATCACTATATAAAACACGAATACATCTTCCATCTTCCACTTAACGTTTTATATGGTGATGTTTTACTTAATTTATATAAACTCACTTTGCAATTTGTAATTAAAATTCTTGAGTTTTAATTACAAATTTTGTCTTCATGTTCGACTTCAATCAGATTTAGATTTTATTTCCAAAATGTAACCTTTAACTACCACGTTTAGTGGAAGATGTATTCGTGTTTTATATAATGATGTTTCACTTAATTTATACAAACTCACTTTGCACGTAAGTTTAAATTTATTATAATTTTTACCACTTAATATTTGAACTGTTCATATTTCAGCCTTGATAAAGGATTCGAATAAATCCGAAAGCTTGGAAGTAGTAAAAAAGAGTTTAATTTCTTAACCAGCCCAGATTGTGACGGAATCCCCAATAATTTAGTAGATTGTTTTCTATCTAGCCGTCAAGACTACCCTTTACTTCTTTATATATATTATATATATATATATATACAGTGCTTTTCAGATAAAAGTATCCACCTTTAATAACTTTTGTAATACTGGTATTTAGAAAAAATCCAAAAACACGTCAATTTATGTTGGAAGGGGCAAGCATTATGGCTTATTTAAACTTACTGGAAAAGCCACTCCCTCACCCCTAGCAGCATCGCCTTTATTTTTTTAAATTACTTTTCATATTTTTTATGTAAAATTTGGATACTCCTCTTTGAGCTGATTTCAAAAATGTATAATACTTGTAGGTTAAAGTGGTTAGTTTATGAGATAAACAATTTTTCTTTTAAGAGCACAAATTTTACTTATTATCTACTTTCACCTTATTTGCCTGTACTAAAATGGGTTGTACAACAGTTCAAACTCTTTAATCTTTTTAACTGTGCTATTTATTCTACTTAAAAGATCCAAACAACAAAAAACTCTACTTTTCATTGAAGTTTGACATTGTCAACTAGAATTTGTAGTCACTATTGATAGTGTAATTTGATACATTATTTATTTTGTTTCTCTGAAATGGTTTACTCTTTGCAAGAAAGAATTGAAATTGTAGGTTTATACTACCAAAATAATAATTGTGCAAGAGCTGCAGCTAGAATATTTAACGAATTACATGACGGAAGACATGCAACTCATAAGTATGTAATTCAACTGATGGAGAAATTTACCACAACAGGGTCTGTTTGCAATAAAGTGCATAAGCGAGAGGGACTCGTAAATAACGAAGCAATCCAAGTGGCAATTTTAGGGCAAGTCAGCTTAGAGGCTCAACAACCCCAATCGTTGTCAACAATAAGTAGAGCGATCGGTGTTTCATCTTCTACAGTTTTTCGAGTTCTACATAAATTCAAGTACCACCCATACAAAGTTAAGTTGGTGCACGAGTTGAATAAAGATGATTTTGATCGTCGTCTAGAGTTTTGCGAATCAATGACGCAAATTATCAATAACAATCCAGAATTGTTGAACAATATTTGCTTTCCTGATGAATGCTCATTTTCATTAAATGGCTTAGTCAGTAGGCATAATTGTAGATATTGGGCTGGAAGTGATCCACATATTCTGCGTGAATTCCATACACAACATCCCCAAAAGTTAAACGTTTGGTGTGGTATCCTAGGTGACCACATTGTCGGACCTTTCTTCATCAACGAAAATTTAAATGGTGAATCATATCTTGAGTTACTCAGGGAAGGGGTTGACCCACGTATTACAACAATAATAGAAAATGATGATAACCTTTCCGAAGATTTACTGGTATTTCAACAAGACGGAGCTCCCCCACACTATTCTATGCCTGTCCGACAATTTTTAAACGAAACATTCCCCGCTCGTTGGATAGGTAGAAGGGGGCAGATGATGGAGTGGCCACCTAGGTCACCGGATTTAACACCCCTAGACTTCTTTTTATGGGGGTATTTAAAAACAAAAGTTATGCTACCCAACCAGAATCTCTGGATGATTTACGAGAGAGGATAGAAAATGAATGTCGACAATTAAATCCAGCCGTATTAAGCAATGTCAGAGAGGCATTTCAAAATAGATTATACCATTGTATGGAAGTGAATGGTACTCATTTTGAACACTTATTGCAACTTCATAATAAATAGCACAGTTAAAAAGATTAAAGAGTTTGAACTGTTGTACAACCCATTTTAGTACAGGCAAATAAGGTGAAAGTAAATAATAAGTAAAATTTGTGCTCTTAAAAGAAAAATTGTTTATCTCATAAACTAACCACTTTAACCTACAAGTATTATACATTTTTGAAATCAGCTCAAAGAGGAGTATCCAAATTTTACATAAAAAATATGAGAAGTAATTTAAAAAAATAAAGGCGATGCTGCTAGGGGTGAGGGAGTGGCTTTTCTAGTAAGTTTGAATAAGCCATAATGCTTGCCCCTTCCAACATAAATTGACGTGTTTTTGGATTTTTTTTAAATACCAGTAATACAAAAGTTATTAAAGGTGGATACTTTTATCTGAAAAGCACTGTATATATAATTGAAGGGTAGTCTTTGCTGACTAGTTAGAAAGTAACTTCTGTGGAGATATTTTTAGGGAGTGCAGCAATAAAACGTATAAGTGTACTCTCATAAGTATTCAATCCAAGCTTTCGAGTGAATTTTCACCCATCATAAGGGAAGCTACATAAAAATATATTGTTAAAAAATTGGAATGTTTTTTTAAAAAAAACTTTTTTTACTTACAAACTTGTTGAGATTGTAACGTGAATATGATAAAGTTAAAACATTGATGGCCATCAGCAACACTAAAAACTATGTCTATTTGGAGCATTGATTACGACGTAAAAGAGATACTATAAGATCAACAATATTATGTACCTTATCAGTTGGTAAAGACACGTTGAGATTAAGTGAATTGAAAACAAACCCCAGGAAGGTACATTGTTGGGATGGAATCATACAGCTTTTATTAAAATTTATTAGGAATCCCAAATATTAAAGAATATCCTTAACAACTTGACAGTCTTCATTAGCTCTTTTTATTGAATTACCGATAATAAGTAAATTATCTAAATAAAGTACGCAAACTATATCTCTAGTTCTTAAATATTTCAAAACTGCAATTATTTTTATTGGCGTGCAACATTTTTCCAGCTCCTTTCTAGATTCGTCCGTTGCCTCCGATTTTGTTAGCTTATATTGTTTGTCAAGGCCAACTGCTAATGCACTTATACCGGCTGCTAATTGTGTCTGTAATTTGCTGAGAAATATGTCCTGTTTTGCTGCATCCGTCTTCAGACAAGGCCGTATCTCCGGATTAATTGTTGGAGGCTGGAGAGCCAAACAATTAGCCAAACACGGATAAGATTCCAGTGCTGCCTTGCGTGAGTCTTTCTCTAATCCGTTAAGCAAGAAACCAGACAAAAGTGCTGCTACATCTGGATTAACTTCCGGGTCTTTGATACCAGTTGATTGACTACCTAGTAATTCTAAAATATTTTGAGCGCCTCCATCTTTGGCTGCTGGATCAGGATTTATTGAGGGTTCATCCGAATCAGAGTCCGTCCCTGTTGTTTGGGACGATGACGCGTATGATTCACCTATAAATAACATAAAACAGTGTACTAGCAATCGCCAAAGCGAAGCGTTTGGACAGTTTTTACATTCTCATTATTCGATTATAAATAAATAAAAATTATTATTATTAGTAGATTACTCATGTGAATAATCCTCAAGAGAATGTTCAAAAACATTTTTCCATTTTTCTTCATCAACAAAAACCAATAATAGGTTGTAATGCTATAAAATTCATGTGAAAATATAACATTGAACGACAACTATGTTTTGTAGGTATATGGTATATACTCATATACTCAAAAACAAGTTTGCCGATAAGAGTGACGACAGTAATAATTCATGTGAATACTGTATATCAATAAACCACAAATCAGTTCATTTGTACGAATGGATACACCGATGTGGATAGCTATGCTAGTAAATCATGTGAATACTAGTTTTCGATAATCCAAAATAAAGGTACATAAGTACATGTGTACTCATGCCCCTTTCAAATAAAAATAAGCTGAAAATAATAAAGGATCAACAATTAAATACTTACTTGAACTATCCAATATTTGTAGTAACTTTCGTAACTTTTTCTTGTGTTTACGTGTCACTTTTCTCGATATTCGACCCATCAGATAGCTTGACCGTACCCGAGCGCACGAAAAATTGCAGTGAGGAGCCGTGGCAGAGGAGATGATGTGGTTGGTAGATCGGGCGGGGTCGAAGAGTGATAACTTTTAACATTCGTGCTACCGAGCGAGGAAAAATTGCTACTACAAGTGGTTATTTTGTAATTTGAGAACGGCAATACGAGATATAATAACAAAGCTATCAATTAAACGCGTTACCCAAGACTTGCGAAACACGATGATTTATCTAGCAAATTCGATGTTTGTAACATTACTGCTTTACATCATAGATAACATCTATACATGCGGTTTCGCCGCGTTGTACCGATTTTGGTCATTTGCACATCTGTGACGTAGCACCCATGATGTTTTAAACGTTTTAAACTAACTCTACTTGAAAATTATGTGGATGCTAATCTGATGTTATTCAATCAGATGGTATTTTTAGGGATTAATTTCGTAGTAACTATATGACTAAATTGTACGCCATCACTTCTAAGGATGAATCTGTTCTTCAATCTTCAAATAAACTTACAAGCATGGTACCTTTTGCTATCAGACAACTTAGATTTCAGCTAAGTATTCAGTACTTGAAGATAGACTATTACTCATTATTCCATAGTATTATGATCTAAGGCTAAACAGTTTGGAGAGGAAGTGGTTGGGAAGAGAACGTGTTCATGGCACAAAAAAGGTAGTTCGATTAATGACCTTTAGTATATTCGACAGCCTTCCTTTATTATGAAGTGTTGGGAGCATATTAGTAATAGAGTATCGAGTGACGATGTTATTAGAAGGAATAAATTCACATACTCATGAAACAATAAATAATGCCAATATCTGTTTGCCTCGATGAGAAATGAAAAAAATGCGGAATTAATAAATATGCCTTTTTAAAAGAAAATATACAATTTCTACCACAGCACAAATTTTCTTCTATCAATGAGTTTCTCACACATACAGGGTGTTTCATTTGGGAAAGGACCTAACTTCAACTGTAGCTGGGGATCACTTTGGTGCTCCCAAAAACCTATATTTAATGTTACATCTGCACTTCAAGAAATTTAATTTCTTTTTTATATTTCAGCATAAAAACGCTAAGTGGAATGGTTTTTGAGAATTTGAATTCTTTAGAAACGCTCAACTTACAAAACAATAAATTGATGCACGTTCCCGAAGATGTAATGGATCCTGTTTTAGATACACTTCGAGTTGTTGATATAATGGGTGAGTGAAGTGTTCCAGAAAGACTATTATGGTTTTTTTTTGTAATAAAATCACATATTAGGTTTTTTTTATTGTTAGCATATTAGAGTATTTTTACAATTGTGATATAATTTCATAATATTAATATAAAATGTGAGCTGAATGTTTCTAAGGGTGTGGCAGTCCAATTGACATTATAATTAATATCCAATAATCTTCATCAAACCGTACAATTCTCTAAATCACATGTGCTGCTGAAAAGTTTGAAAAACACGCCCCTTTCGGCGATGAATCGTTCTAGACCAGTCTTTCCCAACGTGGGCGATAGCGCCCCCTTGTGAGCGCTGCAGGCCTAAAGGGGGGCGGTAAGAGACCCAGAAAAAAAAGGGGGCGTTGTGTAGGGCTTTGGGGTCGATTTATAATTTCATCTACCTAGCTAGGAAGACTCTTAGACACCGACTGAGCTCTCGACTCTCGACTACTTCTTGTGAACATCAACTAATATTAATTAAGATATTGCTCAAACTCGGTTCGATATAATAGACCGCGGGAAATCATGTTTTAACAAGTTTTTGTTGAATAATCCGATTTGTACATTCCTGCATCAATCGGCTGGTTCTATAATACTTGTTCTTGCTTGTCGAGTACGATTGGGCTTCGACTGAGATAAACGAGTTTATGCACGTTTGTCTTATTCCTGTTGGTGCGTGCTGCTCAGTGCTGCCAGACGTGAGGTAAGAAATTATCGAGCGGCGTTGACAAAATTATCGGATTTTTCTGAAAATCATGTTACGCACAGATTAATTTAAAACAAGGGCCCTAATAAGAAAATATTATGCACGAATTTTTTAAAATTCATTTCATTAATGATAAAATGTTTCTGGTAAAATATAAAAACATAAATTATGTGATAAAATATATAAAAAAAGAAACAAAAACATACATTCTACTCATTTACTCTTCTTTCTAAACATTCCAAACATTTTTGAGTAAATTGGAACCTGATATCAACAAACTTATTGAACAGCATCAGATTCAACCTTCACTATTAGTTTTTATACAAGAATTGATTATGTTTGTTTTATTTTCAATAAAAGATACTCTGTCTGAATACTATAAAGTTACGTTTCAATAATCAGTTATAAAAGTACTTAGCGGTTTTTAAGTATGTTTAAAAGGGGGGCGTTAAAAAATAATTTATTCTTAAAGTGGGCAGTAGACAAAAAAAGGTTGGGAACCTATGTTCTAGACCCACCTAAAACTATCTCCATCCTTACACATAACACATCGTCTGAAGAAGCACAGGACGCATTGATTGATTTCCAAGTGCTTCTCAGAATTAGAGATGTGGAAAATTGAGGAAGGAAAGTACCTACCTGAGTTTGGAATGTAGTGAACAGCCATCAGGCCGAGATTTCACATCAGGGTGAGGAAGAAAATAGTTTTACCAGTGAAACGGCAAAGATGTACGCTGTTGAGCCCAGACTGATCAAAATAGCGCGTCTCGCATCCAATAATGTTCAGATAATTGACATAATAAAGGCGAAGATTAGTCTTTTTCTGGTGCAGTGGAAAGTAGTTTCAGCCGATCGCTCGGCGAAGGAATTGCCGTACCACTGTATGGTACAGCTCATAATCGAGAAGTCGAACGAATTTTTTTTTGTGATGCGGTCTGATAGTTAAGGGGTACGTGAGGTAGGGTGAAGAGGGTGGGGAAGTAACAACTTATTATTATTATTATTATTATCATAATTATTATTATATATAAACATGTTTTAATACATTTATTTTCTCAGACAATCCTCTTCTTTGCGATTGTGAGCTTCAATGGTACAAAAACTGGTTGAGTAATTTGAAGGACAAAGACGATGATCTGATGCAGAAAAAACGAACAGTATGTACAATGCAGCATGAACACCGAGAATATAGTTTACAGAGTCTACCTCTTGAAAAAATGAATTGTATCATCAAAATCCTCCCCATCGGTGTAAGCGGTGCCCATACTACTAACTCTATTGTATTGACAGCCAATATTGGCACCACTTTATGTGTTTTAGCTAGATATACTCTACACTAAATAGAATTTGAAATATTATCATGAAGCTTCTTAACGATTCTGTTGATTTGAAAAAAATGTATTTAGCATATAAATGTTTAATTATAAAATCTTAGGATTACGTATAGGTTGTCATTGAAATAGAAAGCATGTACCTTTTTTTATCCACATAGCTTCTTTGCTCTCTACATTCGATAGATGTCACTGGTAGTCAGTTTTTCTGCTAAAAATTTATAATAGAGGATAGAAATATATAAACGATTTTGATAATATACCACGCATTATGTTTATTGAGGTATCTAGAGAAGAAGACAGATACCAATGCAGTAGTGTCGTGGAAAAGTATATAGAAACTGAATCAGTTATTGAATAGAATACGTGCAGGTATCAAATGAAATTATCGCTCTTGAAAAATAGTATTACTTTATTTTAAATTATATCATTTCTGGTCAAAGCTTCAGTTCTATTCAGAGAGGTTGAGACTTCTTGTGCTTATGTGATATACAAACAGCTTCTAGATCGCATCTTGAGTATTTTCAATGTACAACTTGAGATTCCACATTATATCCAGTGGATACTTGGAAATATATTGGGTGATTTATCAATCAATTCAATTTTATTTGACTATTGAGAAGTCCGCTGAATTAGATAGAATAATACTAGGTCTATTTTCGCTCACTTTGACAATCTTGGGTGAATTTTTTTTATTAACAATTAACTCAAACCTGCATTGTAGTAGTAAAATGAAGAATACAGTTTGTATGTTTGCATTTGATGCCAAGACGCGTATTGTATTCTATTTTTCAATCCCTACAAATAACAATACTGTGGTTCCGGTACCTGTATATTTACTGAAAATTAAAAAAAAAGCGTTCAACATTCTTCGCTAAACGATTGTGTCTCTTGCAATAAATATATGGGGGAAACCAGAGTATTATATTATACATATCATATTATATAATTTATTGGAATACATAGGGTAGAAAACAATCACTATCACCTGTTTCGTCCCTTATCACTTTAACTAGGATCCAAAGATTATACTTGATCAATTGATAAAACTACTTCCACGAATAAAAATGTCATTTAGAATCAGATTGCTTTGATGAGATAAAAAAAATGGTTTTTCAATATTTTTAAAGGATAGTGGAATGCTGATATAACAAAGTATCATTTTTGGAGCCCTCTTCGTGTATATTTTTGTCACATTCCAAATTTTATCTATCTTGATGTTTATGATCCATATAATATATCTATAAATGTACGTGTGTGTGAAACATTCTATTTTTTTGTTTATGAATATTCATTCGATTGAACTGATCGCGTACCAAACTAAAATATTCTTGTACAAAATTCGGGACAAATTGGCCTACATATCAGGTGGACAAAAAGATCATATCTTATTGTGCCGCTATATTTTGTAAAATTTAAGTATTTTGTGAAAATTAAGGTTAAATAGGGTCTAGGATGTCTGTGAGACAGCAGATTATTCAATCTACGGACATTTTAAATCTAATTTGTTGAAAATTAGGAACTGTTAGTTCATATGATTACTTAAACTTTTTCAATGGGTAACAGTTCTCAATTAGCTTATCGTAAAAAAAATATGTACAATTTTGCATGCTACGTGAATATTAAGAGTAGTCAATAACTATGAGCTTGTTCTAAGTATATAAATATGATAATTTTTGAATCTATAAGAGTCTTATCGTTGTTTAATGTGATAAAATCTCTCAAAACACTAAAGTATTGTCACAATTTTCAATTCTTGCAAATATCAACTTGTATTGGTGAATAGCGAATACATTCCATAGCTTACTCAATTAGCCACAATACTAGCAAGAAGATATTCTAATGACATACAGTTTACACTAATAATAATATTGTCTTGCACTGACAAATTCGACAGGTTTGTCAAATGTCTTCTTTATTGTTTTATTCGGCTTAAGAAAGCTTATTCATTTGATACCAATGTTTTTGATTATCGAATATCATCTTCTATTTTATGATTGACAGACCTTATTGTGATTAATTTTGAATAAAATCTCATGCATAATTGACCTGGGTTGATTTTTTCGAATTTTGAATATGTTGTAGAGTTTGATCTCCTGAAGAGAAGTGGTTATGGGCATATTTCAATCCAATCACTAGTTGTCGAGATACAGTACGTTTAAATTGGAGAGTAGGGGTTTTTCAGAAGTAGTATTTCGCGTAGAAAAATTTTTATTATAATTATTCTGCACGACCGATTATTTGAGACTAAACCCAAAATATCCAGGAAGAAATCTAGCTCTTATTTTTCATTGTTTAGCAAAATATAATATAAGAAACAACCAGCGTCTCACCATGGTAATCCATTCCAATCAAAGTTGAACCGTTTCATATAGGGTGAGCCGAAGTGTTAATTTTTTGTGTGATTACTGCAATATACATAAATAAATAAGTAGATAATGCAAAAATGAGAGTTTTTCAATCCATATTTAAAGATTCGGACTGTCGAATAATTTGATCATTTTTTGTCAGTTTAAGTCTCAGTACTCAATGAATTTGTCAAATTCACTAGGTAATTTGCTATGAACGTTTTAAAAGTTGAAATCAATCAGGAATGTATTGATGTCATCATAAACTACCGTGTAGCTCAACGTAGTGAATATATTTTAGATGAAGTGATAAATTGTATAACCTACATTTGAATGAACAGGTGTTTATATAAAATATCACCATAGACCAGTATTGATAATAAATGGTAATATGTAAAGCAAATTTGTGGAGCTACTCACTTCACTTAACAACCAATCGTAGTGAAAATTTATAATATATGTATAAATATCTGTCGTTTTATATTCATCTAATATACAGTTGCATAATATACAATATCTGTATTTGGAACATATTTCCATGTCAGATCACCATAGAGGTAATACAAATAGAGGCGACAAGCCATAGGCCACTGTGTGAAAGTGGTAATGTCTGTCTGAGCTTCGGCGAGAGGGAAAGATACAGACGATCAGAGGTTTCTCTGTCTTTGTCTGTGTATACAGAATTATTTGCGCTATTAGATAAAGACAACCTAAGCCTCCGACTTTCTATCTCTCTCTTAGATAATGATGGATTCCAAGCTGGCTTGTTGCCTCTATATTCATGACGATAATAAAATCCCTATTGGCACTAACTTTGCGAATGTATAGCAAAGCTCTAGCAATTAAACAATGTGATTGAGTTGGTACTGAAACTGTAGCTGAGAACAAAAATGATTGAATTCAACCTCCAAATTTTTTTAAAATAAAATGATTTATGGAAAACTCCCATTTTTGCAATATTTACCATCCCCCATTTAGGGTCAAAAATTAGTCTAGGACTAATGGACTATGGATATGAATTAACGGTCGTGTGAAATGTTTATATTGCAAAAGTTTTCCTAAACGATAAATCACTTTCGAAAAACTGCTACCTTTTGTGTGGTGTCGGTTTCAAATTTAGTGTTAAGACTCCTTTCACAGGATCTAGTCTCCTATCACAATTTGGAATCGAAATACTGAACAAATTAACCAAAATAAACACATTATTTTTTCCCCTTAGTAAATAAATATCGAATTGCAGCTGACCGATTGTTTGTTTTTGTATTGTGAATAAAAATTCATTACTATAGACAAAGAATACACCCAAAATGAATATAGCCGAAGGATAGTCAAGTCGTTCATTTCACAGGAATAAAGATATTTTTATTTTTTCAATATCTATCAAAACCTTCCATAAGAGAATATGTGTAATTTTTGTAAGTCATTTGAGAGTACACTTCTTAAAAATGATCTAAATATGCAGGGTAATGATACAATTATTTGTCATTCCAAGCTTTTCGACTTGGATTTGAAGGTAGTAATAGCTCGTGTGAATGCTTGGATTTGACAACTTTATTTTAAGAGAAAGAATCGCCAAAATAATTCTTATTTACAAAATTGACTGTTGAACTTTTAAGATAATGCAGAGGTTTTGTGAAAGAACTGCTTCATTGAAAAATATATCTCCAGCACCCTGTATGCTGTAGCGATATTTTCTTTTTTTTGGAAACATATATCCTAAACATATCATTCGAAAAATCATCTATCTGAGATAGTCAACATATCTTTTAAATTTAAGAACGTAGAAAATAATTGCAAATTAATAAATGGAGTATTTTCATGTGGCAATGTAAGGCACGCCATTTGACAGTTAAAATGGCAGCAGCCAGACCATTTCGAGACATATCCGGTTTGGGTGGATATATGCTTCGCGTCAGTACGAAGCCATATATGCAATAAATGCAATATTTTTCTAACAAGTCTAGTGTCAGGTCGTTATCACGTACCGATGCGAAGTTTCTGCCTGAACCCCCCAATTTTTTATGATGTTTACCATATTCATATTAATATATGTATATGTCAAAATGTAATCATTTATTAAATATTATGGCTGTTGTGTAGAAGGTGTCATTATCTATATCCAAATACCGATATATCAAATGTTTCTTATTATAATATTCTATTCATGTGAAAAATTGAATAATAAAAAATTACTTGACACTCAAATGATGTTTTATTGTTGCCATGAGAAAATAGGGATAGGGTGAGGATGTATAATTTTTTTTATACGTGCTCGGCTACCATGGCCACTTGCATATGGCGATTACAGGAAAGAGTACTAATTACAGATAGTTAAAATACATGAACAACATAATTCAAAGTTTATGATAGAGAGAAATATCTTTTAAGAATTTCAGTGTTGTCTCGATTTGGTTTGGGTCCCCTAGGATATCTTGCAGCTGTAATTTCAGATTATGTTGTCGTCTGCATGTGCTAAATTGGCGACAATCAACCAGGATGTGTTCAACAGTGAGTGAGCACTGGCAGATTTGACAGGAAGGTCTGTTGCTTGAAGTCATCAAGTAGCTGTATGTGAGTTTGTTGTGACCTATTCGAAGTCTTCGTAGTATTGATACTTCTTATCTAGAGAGTCCAATGGAGCCAATATACAGAGGTCTGTTGAGAATAGGCTGGATAGATAGTAGGGAAGTCTTAGTGGAGCTCCAGTGAGTTTGCCACGAGTATTTTTGCTTCTGCCTTAACATCCTTGCAAATTGTATATGAGTAGTAATTTGGGCAGTAGTTGACGCTGTTTTGGCATGCTGATCGGCCAGTTCATTTCCATGTATACCAATGTGTGAGGGTATCCATATAATGGTGACTGTGATGTTTAGGAAATAAATATGGTGATAAAAGTGATGGATTTCTTGGACAAAGGGATGTTCAGTAAATAATTCTTGGATAGATAGGATAGACGCTAGAAAGTCTGTACAAATGGCAACTTTTTCATTGGAATAGTTGATGTGTTTGAAAGCTTGTAGAATACTGTACAATTCTCCAGTATGCACACTGCACAAAGGAGAGATTAGGGAAGTGCTGATGAGATTGTTTGCTGTGGTAACTGAGCAGTCAACGCCAGTATCAATTTTAAAATCGTCGGAGTATAATACAAAGTCGTAATGATTGTTATGAATGATTTCAAAAAGTGATTCAATCATGAGCTTTTTAGGTGTTTTGGATAAATAAGTAGGAGGGTACATAATCCAGGAAGGGGTTGGAGAAAAAGGAATGGGGTTTGTGACTGAGGGGTTAATGTTAATAATATTGTTATTAATATATAGGTTTAATTATTGGTGAAGGATTGTTAAGAGGGCTGGCAGTTGATGTGAACAGAGGGCCGTGTTATGAATAGAATTTAGTAATGCTAGGTCTGTCTTGGATGCTGACATGTAAACAATGCAGCCATAATTTAATTTGGAGCGAATGAGTGCTTTATGAATTTTCAGCAGGGATTTCTCGTCCGCACCCCAGTGATAATAAGCCAGTGTTTTAATTATATCGAATCGTTTGTAACAGATACCTTTTGTTTCAAGAATATGCTGTTCCCAAGAGAGTCGAGAATCAAATGTCATACCTACTATTTTGCAGTGATAAACCACTGGAAGGAGAGAATCATTAATAAATATTTGGGGGTTGAAAGATTGAGGTCGGCTGCCAAATTTAATGGTTTTTGATTTTGTTGAAGATGAGGTTGATGCAAGATTCGTAAGTCGTTCTCGACATTCGCTAGCAAGTCCTGAGTTGCTGGTATACCCACTCAGGGCTTTAATTGCTGCATGACTGTCGGAGTATATGGTTATGCGTCGATCCACATAACCTCTGTCTAGGTTTATCTGCGCACATTCCAAGATAGCATATATCTCGGCCTGATATGCAGATACACCCTCACCCAATGGTACACAAACCTGTGTTCTTGGGTTCCTGGAATAAATTCCAGCCACTGCTCTATCACCGGCTCTATTCCATGACTTGCCGCAGCCCTACACATGGATCCTACAGGGGTGCTGTCAAACGCCCCTTGTATATCCAAGAAAGCACCCAGGGCGATCATGCCATTTCCAGCGCCTTCTCCACCTGAGTTACCAGTTGGTGTAAGGCACTTTCAGTTGACTTGCCACACCTAAAAGCATGTTGGTTGTTGTGCAAAGGATACTTAAGCCCAACCTTTTCCTTTATGTATCGATCAGCCACCCTCTCCAGTGTTTTCAGCACAAAGGATGCTAGCCTGATGGGTCTGAAGGATTTAGCCACCGTATATGTGGTACGACCTGACTTGGGTATGAAGACGACTTTCACCCGCCTCCACTGTTCAGGGACATACCTGAGTGCCAAACAGGCCCGAAAGATATGCACCAGAAGTTTGCCAACGGCCTC
>CAJUYI010000978.1:21566-42418 GCA_910591695.1 Galerucella pusilla | reverse complement strand
AAATGAGGTATCTACAAATACATTGGAAAAATATTTTTCTAATGTAGTATCATGAATTTCCCACTTCTACTAGAAAGTTTTTTTCTACCAAATTCCTCTAATCAACATTAATAAATTGAGAAATTAAATTATCAGCCTTTATTTCCAATGTAATTTGTTGAAATTTTGATTGTTAATATTTTATTATTATTATTATTATTATTATTGTTATTGTTATTAGGAGGCAGCGTGTATAAGCCGCTCTCCAACCTGCTTTTTCACCTTCATTCGTGCTCTTTTCTCTGTCATACCTGAGCCATAGGTGTATTCTTTTCTATTGCGATCACTTCCAAATCTAATCTATAAAATTCTCGTGTCACGGGGTGCGTAATTGAACTACTCGGAAACGGCTCGACCAATTTTTGTGAATCTTTGCGAGCATATCGGCTAGGGTGGAGAATCGGACAACATCTATTTTTCATCCCCCTAAATGTTAAGGGTAGACCACCCCTTAATTTTTTTATCTATTTTTTTGGACAGAATTTTTCGTTTTTTCATGACACAACATTCAAAGATACATACAACCCTAAATCTCCACCCTTCTATGATCAACCCCTATTTTTTATTTGTTAATTATTCAGTATTCCGTCCGTATAATCTAAATGGTATTCCACTATTGTTCTAAACTGCGTAAGTCAGAGCTTAAAATAATGGGGAAATTAGTTTAAGTGAAGTAAAAGTGTGTAAAATACGAGCTGTGACGTCAGAGAATACGGGAAATAACCGTGACGTCACAGCGTAAGCGGAATTCCCGGACCGGCCGGTAATAGTAGTACCGTTTAAGGTGCGGTCCGTGTGCCCTGATGTAGGCACCACAGACGAAACTGATTGGTGCAGTTGTAACTATGCCAATCAGTATAAATATATGTGCCAAAGGGCATTGAAGTTAAGTTATCTTCGAGCTGTTAATTCAGCAAGTCGTCTCCGAGCTTCGGCTCAAGATATCAACATTATTAACTACGAATCGTCTCCAAGGTTGAGCTTGAGATAGCTAGCCAGTATTAGTGAGAAGCCGTTATTGAAGAAGCTCTGACTTACACGACCGAGCCAGATCGTGGTGAAGCTACGGAAAGTTTTATTGAAACCAGCGTTTTTTTTATTTTTAATTATCAAAATCCGATAGAAGAAAACCCATCCAAAGGAAGTTCAAAAAAAATATAGTTATTTAATCGGTACGGAACTCCTCCAGCATATTCAGGGTACTATCTCAAAGTCACACCCTGAAGGAGGAGTTATAAAGTATTCGATTGATAACACTGTTGTTATCAATTCCGACAGGTACACCCCTTAATTATTTTATCTATTTTTTGAACAGAATTTTTCAATGTTTCATGATACAACATTCAAAGATACATACAACCCCAAATTTCCACCCTTTCACGATCAACCCCTATTTTTTATTTGTTAATTATTCAGTATTCCGTCCGTATAATCTAAATGGCGTTCCACGATTGTCTTGAATACGGTTGACTAATACCGTCCCCGAGGGCGTGTGCAGAGCCTTGAGAGCTCGGATTCGACGTAGCGATGTTACTTGTCGTCGACAAGAGCTCCGTATAGCTGAAACGTCCCTCGGAGAAGTTGTCCACCATCCGCTGTACCTTCGGGTACATCGGCCGTATCTCTCGGTGATGCTCTTGAAGAATAACTCAGAGTACAGAATGGGTCCCCACAAATAAATTTCTTGTGAGTGAACAAGATTCTGACCCGTGGTCCGTACTCCAAGTTATCGAAGATGTCGATGTAGGTATCGTAAAAGGTGAAATAAAATATAGCTGCTTCCGAAAAAATCCAAAAAACAATTTAAAGAGACCGGCCACAATCTGTCGAAGTCTTAGCGTAAAAGTCCAATCTCACGGACTGTAAGTGAGGCTGACTGCTCCCTGCAGACAGCCGTCGAAGACTGACTGACCCTCGACTGAGTTTTCGACCCATATTTATAGTCGAGCTCAGTCGGAAAAAATAAAATCTGGCGCGGAGCCCAAGTCAAACTAGACCGACTGCACCCTAAACGATGTTAGAGGTGTGGCCTTAGACGCTATGACTTCCAGTTGATGACACGATTGTTATAAATTCGTACAGCAGTAACTCCTCCTTCAGGATGTGACTAAAATAAATAGTACTCTGAGTTTGCTGGAGGAGTACTGTGTAGAACTATAATCGATTTATCTTCATTGGAAAATGTTATCTTCGGGATTTTTTTGATTAAAACGCTGATTTTTCTGTTTTTACAACGACTTCTCCGTGGCTACACCACGATCTACTGAGGAGTAAGTCAGAGCTTTTGGTGGTACTTCCCCCCCAAAAAATATATTCTGGCTGACTATCTAAAACTCAGCCTCGCCTTGACGATTCGAAGATAAAATAATAAGTCTCAAGCCGAAACTCGGAGACGACTTGCTGAATTAACAGCTCGAAGAGAATTACCTTTAATACACACAATCTAGATGAGCCCGTCCCACCCAGGATGTTCCTCTTTAAGCGAGGTACATCTCCACTTCCACCACCACCACTTCCACCACTTTCCCCCCATCTCACCCGATGGGTCTCATCATCGTAGTTCGCGTTTCGGCGTACAGCTGGCAGCTGGGGGCGAGCCGTCTTCTCTTTGGCCGTGACCGTGGTGGTTTTTCATTCGGTGGTCTTCCGTTGTGTGTGTTTGCGATGCCTCTACAAAGTACGTCCTCAGACGGCAATTTTGGCTGAAAACACCCTTATAGAGTGTGTCTTCTTTTCTTCCGATCTCTTACAAGCGACTTTAAGCCATTAGCTGAGCTAATAGCTTTGTCACATGTTCAAGGATCTGTTGTTTTGTTGTTGTCGTCGTTGTTTTCTTGTTAGCTGCGGCTTGGGCGTAGCTGACTTCTGTATTATTTACTGCTGTTGCTGTTGTCCTTGTCTTCTGGTTGTTTGGGCATCCTCTGTAGTTTGCCAGGTGTTCTACCTGGCAGTTTGCGCAGGTGGCCGACTTTGTCTTCGGTCGTGGGTAGTCGTTGGATCGGTGTGGTCCTCCGCACTTCACGCATTTCGTGTTTACGTTACACGTCGCCTGTCCGTGGTGGAAGCCTTGGCAGTTGTAGCACTGCGTCGGCCCTTTTCCTCTTCTTTGTTCTTCCCACCTGATCCTCACGAACTGGATTTTCCGGATTTTCTCTTTTTCTTCAGGCTACAGCTCCACCAAGTAGATGGGTAGCGGTTTTCTCTCTCCGAATTTGGAATGAAGTTGGGTTAGTCGTTTTATACTTACCCCTCGTCTCTAGATTTCTTCCTTGATTTCCTTGGTGTCCTCGCAGTGCGTTAGTCCTTGGATGACGATCCTTACCATCCTGTCTTCTTGTGGCATATACGTAGGTATACCACTCCACTTCTTTTTTCTCTTCTCTCAGGTACCTTGTGAGGTTCCTGTAGTCCTCTGGTCCGTCGCAGGGTATTTCCACTCCGAGTCTTTCTCGTATTGTTATGAACCTCGTCTTTATGTTTCGTCGTTCGATTTCTCCAGTGGTGGATGCTCCGCAGAATGACGGGTGGTGGACGGTGCTGCGTCGTCGTCTTCTTGTTTTTGCGAATGACCTCGTCCATCGCTTCCTCGTTGGCTTTCCTCCGGGCGGCGGCTTCTTTTTTCTGTATGTTCCTGATGGATATCACTTCCGTGAAATCCATCTCCTCTTCTTCACTGTCTTCGTCTTTTCTTGGGGATTCTGTCCTTTGTGTCTTTCCGTGGACGCTTTCTGAGCGGCTTCGGCTTCTCTTCTTCTCTTGCATCGCCTTTGCCATGTTCTCCATGGCTTTTCTTAGACCTGTCATCTCCTCTTCCATGCGCTGGATGGTTTTCTTCATCTCTTTTGCGGCTTTTCTCGCTTCTACTGCTTCTTTTTTGGCTTGTTCCCTTTCTTTTTGGAGTGTCTTCCTTATTGCCATGTCCCTCAGCATTTTCGTGACTTCTTCCGCTTTATTTGTGTTTTCTAGCGCCACCATTTCTGCGTTCTTCATGGCTCTTGTTGCCTCGTTGTCCTCGCTGTCCGATGTTGTTTCCATTGTCCTCCTTATCCTGTTGCTAGCTTGGCTGCTAGCCCGGCTGTCGTTCTTTTTTTTTTGGGTGGCATATTAATAGTTCCTGTCCTCCACAGGTCCTGAAACATACAAAACATCTATCAAAACCGGACTTGAGACATAAAAATATTTTTCAAGACTTTCATAAATAGAAAAAAGTGTTAAGAAACACTGTTTGCGTTTGAAACGCTGTTTTCGTCTTCTGATTAGCTTTCGCCGGTTCAGCTGATAAAAATAAATCTCCGTTTGATCGCTTCCTCAAAATCTGCTTCGCTTGCTTCTGAGTATTCAAGACACGTCCTTCCTACTCGGCACGCATATTTATACTGATTGGCGATCAGGGCACACGGACCGCACCCTAAACGGTACTTCTACTACCGGCCGGTCCGGGAGTTCCGCTTACGCTGTGACGTCACGGGTATCGCCAGTACTCTCTGACGTCACAGTCGTATTTTTAACACATTCACTTCGATTTTCACTAATTTTCCATTATTTCAAGCTGTGACTTATGCAGTTGAGAACACGATTATATATATTGTATCGAGAAAATAGTTAGTCTCATTCTGCACGTAACAGTTGGTTGGCGTATAATTATATTATTCCATTCCTCTTTCAAACGTAAGACGAAAAGTTATAGAGTTACAGGTGGCGCTGCAATCGGGTTTATACTTAACATCTTCTACACGGTTGGCAGGATTTTGATGAAATTTTTGTGTGTGGAGTAAGTAACTGGATGGTGGCTTAGATCCACAATTAGTCACGGTAGGTGGCGCTGCAATCGGGTTTATACTGAACAACTCCTAAACGGATGGGCCGAAGTGATAGCATTTAGCATAGGAGTGTTTTCTGATACGGCTATTTCAGGAAATTTGTTTGTCCGAAAAATTGTGAAAAAATTCTGGAAAGTTGAGTATTCAAGAAATATATCCATTCTTTAAAAACATTGACAATAATCTCTGATTTTTCCACCCACAATAAGTGAGGATGTGATGTCTTTCAATCAAAATAAAAATAGTTCAAATTTGTATAATATGATGAAACAAGACTGGACAACGTCTGTCAGGAGCAATTGAATGGTACTTTTGTATACTGGTTTCAAATTCATGTATGCTTGTTTCGAAATTTCAGAAAAATTGTGGTGTGTACAAGTTTCAAAGCCTTCTTCATATTGTTTCTAAAATTGGCACATGAGACATCAAAACATGGTTTATTAGTAGGTATGCTTTTTCATGCGATGTGGAACTATCTAGTGTTAAGAGATTCAAGTCAGTAGCTGTTTCGGCTTCACAAAAATTAATAAACGACACCTTTAGATCGGAGATGAAGAGGACTCTGCTTGTTTGATTTATTTTCAATTCAGATGTGAAAAGGTGTGGAATAACTTTTGATGAAATAACCGAAGAAGTGTTCAGTGCAATGGGTTCAGGTTAGTATAGGTATATGACCTAAAGTTATTTTTTTTTACATAAAATTACCTGTACATTGTGCTTCCTTCATTAATCCTTTTTTTCTCTAATTATATTGGCGCGATAAAAACTCTCATTTAGTTCAGGGTATGACGATTTGTGTATAACATTTCGGTTGCTTCATCAAACATAATAAATTTGTATATTACATAAATGAAGATACACGCTTACGGCTATTGAATATTCATATAATTAACAGGAGTTACTATGGGCAGAAAATAGTATACCTTCTCAAATGCTGAGTGCGGTTAGATCTGTTTGTACGTGAAAGATGCCGATCAGTCATCCAGCAAATCGGAACGTTTAGAACTTCGGCTTTTTGTATACTTGAGGGGGAAATCTTATACAGTATTTCATTGTCTTAGTTTGTCATTATATTTAAATTGTATTTTCTCCAAATCAAGACGAAAATTCGAGTCCGTTCAACCGCAACTTCATCTATCTCGCGAGAAGATCTGAGAGCGGCTTGAGTACGTAGCAACTGTACAAAAACGTATTTCTTCTATTATTTTGAGAATAATATGTGAAGTGGATATTATCTGATGGGAGAAATATTAAAACCAGTTTTTGATTTAATCTTATGTAGTATTAGAAGCAACAATAGCAGTTAATGGCACTTTTGACTTGGACTTTGCATATAAAGAACGATACGAACGACAGTGAATACCAAGAAATCCGCAAAATTTGGTAGTTCTGTAAACTCAGATACGGTTCTGTTTTTACTACTGCTTTTAATGAGTGGAACGTGAATGAAATTAATTATGAAAATAATTTCGTAAGAATGTGTGACTCTATTTTAAGAATGCTCGGTATAAAATTCTCAATTGTTAGTACTTGTACATCTCTCTTTCAAGAAGATCAGACTGTTATATTGTTAGAATAAACACTGACCATGGGGGTATGTAAAATATAATTTGCACAAAAATTTTAAATTATTATTTAAGAGATGCATTATATTCTGGAAAACTGTGATATGAAATTCGAGTTAAAAATCCAATGTAATTTGACAAGTGTGTTGTTTGAGAAATAAAAAAGGGGCTCAAGTTTTTTGAGGTTAGTTGGTAGTCATTCAAGCTTTTCTCACTATTTTTGAGTCATCAAGCCGTTCAATTGTGGATTATGGTAAATATTACAGCATTTGGATCCTTTTGAGATATTTCAATTTCAATTGGACCAATTTTGTTCACAAACTCAATATCTTTACCCAATTCCATGAGTTATTAATTTATGTGCATAAGGCTTTTTGTCAACAGACTTGTAGGTTCACTGCTAAAGATCGTATACTTCCAGTTCATATCAAAAGTTTCAGTCTATCTACCCAAATAATAGGCTGAGGAGAGTGAAAACATTGTTATGGAAAGGCGTCTGCAAGTCTGGATTTGCTTGATCGATCTGATATACTCAATACAACATTTGAGTGATGTACAACTTAATAAATAACGTGCAAGCTGGGGAGCGTTACTCAATTTGATTTCAAGATATCCAGTTTTTTTTGAAAAATATGGAGTGGAAGTATACAGTTCTGTTCATGGATTATCAAGGTCAACCAAGTTGGCAGAGGCACGTTTCCCCTCCGTTACCCGCATTAATTTTTTGACATCGATACCCGCTTCGGTCTGATATTCCGTATTACACCAATAGATTTTTTCGCATTGTTGTATGGTTAAGGCTACTCAGAAATTAATTTTTATTAAGTTTAAAAAATATTTATTTCATTAAATAGTACAAAACAACTCATATAAGGAACGTAAAATATTAAAATACAGCAAATCTGTATATTAAAGTAACTATAGACATCGAAAATTTATTGTATGTTATTTTTAAATAAAAAGTAACAAGGTCGACAAATCTTCTCTGAATGTTCCATGCAGATCCATTTACGACAATGTGGACAAAAATATCTTGTTTTGCGGTTTTGTTTGGAAGTGCAGTAGTTACATCTCCCAGTTCCTGTGTGTCCACTGCTGTCCAGTTGCGCCAATGTTTGTTCATTTAAATTTCCACAGATTTCAGAAATACGATTTTTTATTGCTTGAGGACAAGCCTTAATTTGAGCTCTAATTTGTAAATATGGATATATAATTTCCAAAGAAATTTGTTTTAAAAAATTACGTCTTTTCATCTTTGATGCATTACTGGGATTTTTAGCCTTATAAAGTACAAACGCATTAATGCCAGCTATATTCAAGCTTGAATAGAATAGTACCATTGGCCATCGGTTTGTAGCCCTTGCACAATTATAGTTAGCACACATTTGATCAACGACGTCCACTCCAATTTTAGTATTGTTGTAGTCCGTTATCATCAGCGGCTTCAATTTTTCAGAATCAGGATCTAAGGCGTCGTCGTCATGCATACTTGAAATAACTAAAACATTTTTGTGTGCCTTGGGTTTATAGGAAACTAAAGTACAATTTTCACGAAATGCGAACATACTCGTTTGTAATGGTCTTTTTTCGGGATTTTTTATTTCTTCAGGTATACCTATGCGATTTTTTTTGATCGTACCAATGACCGTCAATTTTTTTTTATATAAACTATGAACTAAAGAAAGGCTTGTAAACCAATTGTCTAGTGTTATGTTTCTATTAGTGTTATACACGGGTTCACAAAGGCGTTCAACCACAGCTTGAGATGAGTTACTTGTTTTATATGGACCTGGAGGCTGCACACCCACATATACTTCTAAATTAACAGTATAAAAAGTTTTTGCATCAGCGAGTGCAAACACTTTTATGCCATATTTGTTTGGCTTTGAAGGTATGTACTGGCGAAATGCGCAGTGTCCTCTAAAAGCTTCTAGTTTTTCATCAACCGTCAAATAAGCGGAAGGACTATATCCAGTCTTACATTTATCTATAAAAATATTGTAGAACTCCCTGATTGGAGCAAGTTTATCAGTTTGTTTCCTATCAAGTCTAGTTTCTTTATTATCAAAGCGCAGTGAACTCAAAAGAAATCTAAAACGGTTTAGGGACATAGTTAGCCTAAAAATCTCTACCCCAGTTCCATCAGTTTGCCATAAGTCTGAAGCATTTTGATGATTACTTTTCAAAACTCCTGCATAGTAAACAAGACCAAGTAGAGCTTGTATTTCTGCTTTTCTTGTCACCCGGCAGTCACTATTTCTACAATAATTTTGAGCTATGGACTCTATATGTTGATTGGTATATTTCACTATTATTTCAAGTAAATCATCAGTAATGAAATATTTCCAAATTTCGAAGGGTTCATTCAACGATTTTGTGGGATTTTTTGAAGTAGGCAGTCGAACAATATTTTTCGCACTAGTTCTTACTGCAGAAGACTTTTTATTTGAATGTTTATTCCACAAAATAAATCCATCTTTCTTTTTGGTCCCAGTTTCTTTTACCTTTCCGTATTTTGCCACAAAGATACCTCTCTTTGATATTTCAGAAATATTAGTTATAATTCCTGGAATTTCACCACTTTGCTGCTCCTCTGATACCTCTTCTTCGGTTGCCACTTCATGCTCTTCATCTGAGATATCTTGTTCTGTATCACTGTCCTCTCGTCTTATTTCTAGAACATTTTCAGTATCTGAAACTTCATCTTCTGCCTCATCTTCTGAAATCGGCTCATTTAAAACTTCATTCATCAGTTTTTCTAAATGATTCTGTTCTCTTTCGTATTCTCCCATAACTAGAAATTTGAATATATATAGTTAATATGTACAGTTAATCATTTAATCTAATAAGTACGAAAAATAACTTACTTCAACCAAAAAACCTTTTTCTAAATACCAATAAAAATACAACACGTGTAACCGCTTCGGTCTATTGCACCGTATTTATCGTATTGCCGCCTGAACGAAACTATTACTTCAGACTGACCAAATAAACAGCTACTGATCGGGGCAAAGCTTAGATTTTACAAAGAAATAATTTATGCAACATTTAATACACCTTCGGTCTGACAGAACTAAAGCGGGTAACGAAGGGTTAAGATATATCAATATAGAAGGAAGATATCGACATGCGATTCTCACCAGTTTGTTGCGTAATTGGCTCACTTCCATAATCCATGATCAAAATTTGCTCAATATTTCCCAAGTTCATTCGGTTTTTGAGAAATATTGAATGACGCCCTCCAACGTGCGTTTGTAAAGTTGGATTGAGTATGTTACCTTTACATTAGTAAATAAGATCTGTCTGCGATCAAGCAGAACGAACATGGTTGCCATTCACCCCCACCTTTCATCTGAGGAGATGAAGTGAGAATATCAATGTTTTTTCAATAATACGACGATTGTTTTTTTTTCATGCTCTTCAATTGGCTAAATTCTGGGAAATGAGGCCTTTCAAGTTTTCAAAATTTAATTGCGCTTTTTAACAACGAATGGAATTAGCTCAGCAAATTTCCAGTTGTATTCCAAAATCAGCTCTTCTTTTTATTCATTTTATTTTGGAATACGATTTAGATCACACAAATATACCCAATAAGCATTACAATTGGTGAAATTGTTCTTGTTATGATAATACTTCGGTTGAAATCACTCTCGTTTTCCACTTAATAATAAACTTTTCCAAACGATTCCTCGGAAAGTATCAAAAGCATTTATTTGTTACACTTTTTCCATTTATTCCCAGGAAGCGACTGAACTTAGCAAGGAACAAGTTGCCTGTGAGTGAGTATCATTCGAAAAAATTAATCAGTAGCATGAATTGGTTTGTTGTTTCAGTACTGAAAGGAGCTTTCGATACATTTGACGTTGAGAAGAAAGGCAGCATAGGTACTGTCATGGTCGGTACAATTTTGGGTATGCTTGGTGTTCAAACCACTGAATCAACGTTGAAAGAAATTATAGACGAAGTGGACGAAGATGGTAAGACTCATGAATCGTAACTCAATATTATTATTATAATGTATGTATATTTATTGGGGTGACATTCACTGAGACCTGAAAGATCTATTGTGCCCCCTTACTCCTACTTAATTCATCAGGAGAGTATCAAAGACTAGTAGCTCCTCCAGTTCTATTACATGGAGATATTTCAGGATATCTACAGGCTTTAACTTAGGTTAATGTCCCTATTCTATCCAATAGAATTCCAAATTGCTATGCAATTCGCAAATTTGTGGATGGAGGTCCCTTTTTCCAGGCCACAAAATCGACATTCTTCTTCCTCCACTATTTTGAGCTTTTTCAGGTGTCTGTTCAGGCGGCTATGTCCTGGAAAGATCCCTGTTAAAACTCTCAGTGCAGTTTCACTTAGACTTAACTTTTTTTTCATCAAATTTACTGATTCATTGGTTGAGTTTCCTTTCGTCATTGAAGACTATTGATATGTTTTAGGTGGAGTTGATGCCCACTTGCCCAAACCAGCTATTTGTATAGTTTAGACCCTTTTGTACGATGTCCCGAAATGTGTTTTCGAATTTTCCTCTGGCTGTTATGACAATATTATTGGAATATCCTTGGAATTATGTCAATAAAACCACAAAGCAGTTTGTCAACCGTCAGATTCCACATTCATGGGGCTGCTTCTCCTCTCTGTGGGCATTCTTTGGCTGTACATATATAGACAATGTCTTTGATCGTCCTCGTCTGCTAATGTAGTGGTGAGGAGTTCCGACATCCATTCATTTAGAGGTTGTGCTGTCTACACCTCTTTTATCTCTTTTCTTTTTAGCCTTATGTGGAGTATTGTCAAAAGCTCCTTTCACATTAACTGAAGTTTATTGGTTGTCCAGAGCAGCTCGGATATCCTCCGTCAGTTGTACCAGTGCAGTCTCCCTAGATCTGATTCCCAGATAAAGGGGTAGTTTCTCTAGGATTTCCGTCAATAGCTTTTGCATCGTTTCGAAAAAAAAACGATGTGAGACCAATCGGTCTGAAGGAGTTGGGGTTTGTTGTCCCTTTCTTCAACTTTTTTCAAGATTAATATTTTCTTACTTCATGCTTATGGTATATAACCCAGTTTTAAGCTGCTTCGACTAATCCCAATCAAATGTAGCGGAATCTCGTCTTGTTCTTGCTAAAGCAATGCTGGGAAATTCCCATCGGCTCACGGTGCCTTGAAATGTGAAATGGTATTCAAACCCTTTTACTACAAATGTGCTTAGCCGTTGTAGGTCTTTTATGACGTTCAAGAGGATTCTCTCAATGCAAGAAGTAGGTATTTGGGCAGGACCGGATAAGCAAGACCAGTCTTATTTTGCTTATCACTGTTCGAAAGTGTTGTAGTTTTGCAAGTAACAATTTATCTTATCAATATTTTTATTGTGGTCCATGTCCAATTGATCAATTTATCTATAGGATCGGGAGAACTTGAATTCGAAGAGTTCATTATATTAGCTTCAAGATTCATGGTGGAAGAAGATGCTGAAGCTATGCAACAAGAACTTAAAGAAGCATTTCGTTTATATGACAAAGAAGGTGAGGTTGATAATTATAACCCTTTTTTCGCTGGTTTTACTCAATGTTGATGGACGAGTAGATAATTTAGTAATAAAGCAATATTTTTCCCATTAATCTGTAGGGAATGGATATATAACTACTTCAACATTGAAAGAAATCCTCAAAGAACTTGATGACAAAATAACAAATGAAGAATTAGATATGATGATTGAAGAAATTGATGCTGATGGTTCTGGCACTGTAGATTTTGATGGTAAGAAAATAACCGCAATAAAACTATTCTAGTTTGATTAAACATTTTCTTACCCATACAAGAGAAGAATCACGATGTGGTATAACTGCAAAAAAACATTTTGTGGTTTAATGAAATCACGATGCAAGTGAAAATTTTTGTCCGATTGTAGGAAAATTATCATTTTCAGAGTATTAAAATCGTGCTGTCAACCTAATTTCAATAATTAGGAAATTGGAAATATGATGGAAAATCTATAGTAGACAAGAGAGGAATATTTGATACATCCATTGATAGTTGATAGAAGTATTCAATATCGAAATGAAAAATGATGCGCTTTCTTCTAGATACATTGAAAAAATAAGATGTAGGTCATTACTCACCCATTTTGGTTACCATAAAATACTGCTTACATCCATAGACTGTGAGACTTCAGGCGAAAATGAAGTTATTGTTGGAATGATTGAAGTTAAAATTGAAATTATTCAGTTGAATAAATACTGTTCCAAGCTCTAGCATGTGTCCATCATCTGAATGATTGTATTTATTATGTATTTCGTATCATATTGAAGATATTGAAAATGAAATTTATAGTTGGATATCTTGTCCGCTATTGATTTCCCATTATCATTCCTATTCTCCGATTATTACGTTGAGATTGGAAACGCGATTCTAATACCATGAATAGAATAAGTTTGTATATTTTTGACAAATTACAAATGTTCTATTCATATAATATAGTTAAAGCTATTCTCATATGTGATTCTAATTTATTCCTTATGATTTGATGTTCCCATTAATTACTAGAGCGTTCCGTGAATAGCAGAACAATATAGTTCTTTTTTTTATTCAACATATAATGCGCACCAATCCCTAGGATTATAAGCGCTCAACAAAAATTTACAACAGATAAACATTTTAGTTACAGAAGTAAGTGAAACATGGTATTAACCTAAATCAAATTACATTATTTCTGAATTCACTGTAATATTGAACTATAAAAGTAGATCATCAAATTTTCATTTAGTTTTTAAATGTATTTCAAATCCGAGTCCCAGGTTCTGCTAGATGGAGATCGTAGTATATTGAGTCCGTTGGTAGATTTGCAAATAAGGTTACGGATGCGCGGCTCCCAGGAGAGTTTGCAGTCGAGTGTCATCCCAAGAAACTATGTCGAGTTAACAAAGTTAAGAGTTGTGTTGAGCAGTGTTAAATTAGGAGAGACAAGTAGTGGGTGTTTACTGTACATCATGCAGTTGGTTTTAGAAGAGGAAAAACAAAATCCTGTATTTTCGGACCAACACTCAAGACCATGTATTTCTTGTTGTATTACACTTCTCATAAACTCGGTGTTTCTGCCTCTGACATATATAATCAAGTCGTCTGCGAATAGTTTCCCTTTTAGAGGGCTTTGAATATTTTTGATTACATCATCCATTGCAATCAAAAATAATGGAACGGTGATGACAGACCCTTGGGGGGTTCCGTTGTTTAGAGTTTTGGATGAAGAGAAAAATCCGTTCATCCTCAAACGGAAGCTTCTATTGCTAAGAAAATTTTTGTTGGAGGCAACCATATTACCGTTTACTCCACCAACCTGATGAAGTTTTTAGGATATTAAAATGCCAGGCTGAGTCAAAAGCGCGATTAATATCGAAGAATACTGCAAGAACTCTCCGATCACTTAGAAACGCTTCATGAATATCCGATTCAAGGTCCACAATATTGTTCATTGCAGATCGGTTTTTCCTGAATCCGCTCTGCTGCGAACATAGTGATGAGTTGGTTCCTAGAAACCACGTATCTAAGTCGGTGGTTGATTATTTTCTCGAGAAGTTTAGAGATACACGACGTGAGAGAAATAGGTCTATACGAGCTAGGAAGATTAGGTGGGTTATTATTTTTAAGTATCGGTACAATTGTGGCATCTTCCCAAGAGTCTGGTAACAGCTGGTTAAGCCAATAAAAATTGGAAATTTCGAGGACAAATACAAGCACTTGTTCTGGTAGGTTTTTTATGAATATTGGGTGCTGATTTTCTTCTGTAGTTTTGTAATGTAGAAATTTAGCGCTGTAGCTTTAGTCACTTGAGTATTTCTGGAATGTATCGGATAGTATTTCTGCCATTTGTGTAGGATCGGAAACATTATCGCTTTAATTGGTTATTGAATTGATATTGAAGTGTGAGTATTTACCAGAAATTCTCCTTATCTTATTCCTTATTTTCAGTGAGTTTTCAGATTTTCAAAAGATACAACGTATAGTTGCGTTCTGTCTCCATTTTTCACACAATTCAAACCATAATAATGACAAAAGGTTTGGTCCCTTAAAAACCTCGCTCACCACATTGGAGCGGCCTTTGGGAGGCTGCGATTAAGGGTGCTATTTATAATCTAATTAAGACTATTGGAGAAACAGTTTTAAATTTTGAGGAATTTTCGACAGTATTGGTTTGCATTGAGGGTTTTATGGACTCGCGACCTCTTAGCATTTCATTGAATGATCCTACCGATTTAAGCACTTTAACACCGGGACATGTTTTAATTGGCGACAATCTTTCAGCATTCCCAGACAAAGACTTGAGTAATATTACAGAAAATCGATTGACAATGTATCAGAAGTGTATGAAATTCGAACAATTATTTTGGAAACGATGGTCCATTGAATATCTGAATAGACTTCGGCAATGGCGAAAATGGACCAATCAAAAACGAAATCTGGAAGTTAATCAATTAGTTCTTCTGAAGGAGGATAACTTGTCTCCTCTCAAGTGGGTTCTCGCGCGAATTATTGAAATTCTTGAGGGCTCAGACGGCAAAGTTCGTTTAATTAGAGTCAAAACATCAGATGGAACGTTTCTTAGGTCTATAGCTAAGGTATGTCCCCTTCCTGATGCTGACTAGAGTTGTAGAGTGTTAAATCTTAAGACTTTGTCATTAGGTTAGCTATTTTATTTGTTCAACCTTTTTGTGTTAGCTGTATTGTGTTGAGCGCCTAAAGCGTAGTGTTTTATTTGAGTTGGAGTTTTCTTCCGGAAAACGTCCAAAGCGGGAGTTATGTTTAATTTTTAACGAGATATTGTTTGTGTTGTTAATAAACAACTGCCAAGTGGAAAATATATAGTCAAACATATTAAATTATTTTCCATTTTTATAATCACTTTCCAAGTTAAGTAAGAGCTATTGAAGCTTTATGTGTTTGAGTGATAAATGTTCGTTTATTCCCACACACTGCCTTTTGTTCTAATGAATGTGGAATTAACTCTGGTGGGCAAACTACGTGAGAGGGAGAAATTACGAGAGTTTCTGGGGATGCAGTGACAGTAGATTCTGTAATAGCCTCAGATGAATTGATAGGGGCTAATTCGCAGCCAGTCTCTGTAGTTCTTGGGGGATCTGTTTCTGTAATGTCTTCTGATATTTTTGAGCCGTCTACCGAAGTTGAACTAGGATAGTCTGCAGCAATGTGGCCTGGTTGCTTACATTTAAAGCAGGTCATTCCATCAACCGATATGAATTGTCTTCGAAGCTCATTAGGAAAGATTCTGGAGCTTTGGTGTTGGCGGGGATGGAAGAGGTGAATACCTGACGCCGAAAACTTAGGATGTGACCGTAATCGGGATTTAAGACGCCTATTCTGATGCATGTTAATGGTGAGACGAGATTGAAGCCCATTTTTGTCAATTCTCCTCCTATGGCATCATGGGGTATGAGCAGACGTTGAATAATGTTAATCGACTTGCCGGGGTGACTAATCTTCTACCTGGGATTTTTAGATTGTTTATGGTGATAGAAGCGTCAGAGGATATGAAAAGTCGTTAACTATAGATTTATTGGATACATATATGCATACTCGACCGTTTGATATTCTCAAAGCAAAAGTAATATTTTTTGGAAGTACTTTGTAGCCTAGAGAGAATATGTACTCTTCTATTTTGATGCCGTCAATGGATGGAAATAAAATTCCTTGCTCTTTAGTTGGAAAAAATTATGTGGATACTGCTGCAGAGTAGGAATGCTGCGTTTATCGATGTTGCGTTGAAGAGCTGCCCCTGTAGTCAGGAGCCACTCGCAATTCTTCTGTCTTGTTCGGTAGTTTCACATTAGATGGTATAAACTAATCTAAGTGCGGCCCTGGCCCGAGATGTTCGGTACAGCTGACCGAAACAACTTTGAGGTGGTAAAACTTGTAGTGTGATAGGTAGAAGATAGCCGTAATAGGTATTAACTAATATAATGATTTCCAGCTGTTTATGAAGCAAGTTTACTCACAGGTCTTCTTGACACAAAGTTAAACTTGTCGATAGTAAACTTTTATTTAAATTAAACTCCTAGAATGTAACACTTAAATTTTAGAAAAAGCAGGAGCATGTTATTAAATCGACTATCGGTGCTGATTCGAGAACCTTACTCAATATTGTTCTTTGGAATAGTTTTTGAACTACATTCATTCATTAGCCCTCGTACCAAACACTACTTCTATAAATCAACAAGCTATGAAGGTAGTAACTCGTGCGACTCCTGTATATACGCAATAGGGGTGTTTAAACGGCCGCTTTTCACCATGTCTTTATCAGTGCCACATGGAACTGCCAACGACGACTGATTCTACTAATCATTGTCCATGTACGGAGACTATGCGGTCATCTGAAGCAAGCAATGGACATTGCCATACTGGCCCTGTGCCTTTCAATTTACTCCGCAGTCGGTTGTAACGCAACATACGATAGATAGCCGGAATATTTCAAGGCGATGAAATAGAAGTTCCACTTCAATGAGTTACAATACAAAACCGGAAGTGCGACATTCAAGATATTCCATTGAAGAAACATTGCTCAAGTTCACGGAATACCTACTACTCCAGAATGGACAAGTACTAACTGTAGACTTAAGAAACGTAAGAACAAGGTCGGGTTCGCAGACACAACTATATGCTGGATTCCACTAGAAGATGGAGAAACGCCAGCACATAAACTGCTCTACTGTGAACGCTTAACTAAGCTGAGGTTTTTGACTTCAGGTTAGGACTAACCACAACCATGCAAATAGTGATAAGAACAGGCCTAGACAAGAAATTCTAGCATAAAATGGAGACATAGACAATAGATTTGCAGCGGTAGTAGTTAAGAAGCTTCTCAACATGAAACCCATATTATTCTCACTTTGTATCCCAAACAGAGTGAGAAGGGAATAATTAGCCGGTGAACAAAATGTGCAGATCAAATGGAAGATTTGGAGCCATTTGATTCATTTTCCTAGCGTCAAATCAATACAATTTTAATATGAACTTGTTTTTTCAATTTCATTTAATGAAATTTTTTGATGAGATATGATAAAAAACAGAAGTATTGCTATAATCACATCACGAATTTCTCAAATTATCCCAACTTTTTTGTATGAGTAATATTTTTTTTTTGGTTGCAAAATCCAGCAATCAATAAATTAGTATATGCGTACATGATTCGACTGCATTTCTATGTTTATTAATATTTTTTTCAGAATTTATGGAAGTAATGACAGGAGGCGACGACTGAAAAATTTGTATGCCATCCATGTTATACGTCAAATAATTGAGCAAATTAATCTGCAAAATCCAAGATTCAATTGCTCTTCTTCCAGTTGTTGTTTCAATGAATTTATTTTTGTATATCAAAAAGCAGTAAAATAAACAAATTACGTACGACTTAACTTTATTCACACTTACAATAATAAGATTTGGAGGGTGAAAATAAAGTATTGTAAACTTCTCTACAAATGGTAACAGGTGACGTGATAGTATTAGATGACCTCACAGTGCCACTCTAGCCAATGCTTTGGAATAGGACCTTATGGCAAGTGATATCTCGTTTGAGAGGCATTGACATTGGCTACATAGCTATATTAATTTTGTTTGGGTTTAATTTAATTTTGACGGATAAATTGAATAAATACCAAAATTATTGAAATATCAACAATGGATTCTTATAGCAAGTTTTCAAAATGTGCTCCGTCTACCTCCTGACAGTAATCCATCCTATTAGTAAACTCTTGTCGTACTCGTTCGAATGTGTCAGCTGAAATTGCATTGCATTCTTCAATGATTCTTTTTTCAAAACGCCAATGCTATCTGGTGCCGTAGTATGAACCTTGGATTTCGAGTACCCCCATAGGAAAAAATCTAATGGTGTCAGATCTGGTGACCGAGGTCGCCATTCTTTAGGACCTCGCTGGCCGGTCCATCTACCTCGATATTCTTCATCCAGGTAACGTCTTACTGCACCATAATTATGTGCAGGAGCACCATTTTGTTGGGATGCTATTTCCAGATGGCCGGATTCATCTGGATTATCTTCCAGAATTTCAAGAATTTACGGCTTAATTGCATTTTGTAACATCTCCAGATACACTGCACCGCTTAAATTTGAATTTAGGAAGACAGGACCAACTATGTGGTTTCCCAAAATACCTGCCCAAACCTTGACTTTTTCTGGAAATTGGGTATGTTGTTCATGAAAGGTGTGAGGATTTGTGTCACTCCAATACCTCACATTTTGTATATTCACATTTTCATTGAGGCAAAAAGTACTTTCGTCACTAAAACAAATTGTTTTTGTGTAATGTGGGCTTTGACTAATTTTATTTGTCATAAATTCACAGAATTCGAGTCTTCTGTTGGGGTCGTCATCCGAAAGGTGGTGCACCATTTTTAACTTGTTGGGATAAAATTCATTTTCAGCCAACACTCTATGTACTGTACTTTCACTTAATTCACAGATAGACGCAACTTTAGTCGGAGAGGAAGTAGGGTTTAATACCATTTCAGCAACTATATCAATTTTTTTATCATCACTAAATGTTCGTCGACCAGATCGTTTGGCATCTTGAACACTACCTGTTGCTTTAAACTTGTGAAGAAGCTCCCTCAAATAAGTTCTCGAGATAGGGCGATCTGGGTATCTCTCATGAAATGAACGTTCCGCTCAATGGAGATTCTTTCTATATTTACCAATTTTTAAGATAGTTGCTACTTTGTCGCCTTGAGTACGTAGCATTTTGCCTATGTAAACTCTTAAACGTCTCGTTAAACAATAATAAAATTGAATGAAAATAAATATTCAAGCTATTCAGGAAAACTTCGCAAAGCAACAAATACTATACCTTATTTAAAAACCAGGAGGAGTGATTTGAATTTAAGATGGCAATTCTGTAGACCTCTGATTGTTCAGATTCCGCCCATTTTCACACAACACTTTCCAACATTGACATCTCTCCATAATTGACAGTTCTGTCATATAAATTATATTGTTTCCATTATCGTTTTCGTTTCCTTGTTATTTTATCATATCAATTTTCCACTTTATTACGCTAAAATAGTTCTTTCCAGAACTCCTGTGTTGAATTCATGCAATTATGGATCCCTCTACTCCAAGTACCAGTTATTCGCGTAGTCCGCAAAAACCACGAAAACGGCTAAGCTTAGGCCATTAAGGAATGTCAGAAAAACAATAGATAATAAATATGTATGAACAAATATTGGATGATATGTCGAATACCAAAATTGTTGATGTTTTATCGAAAATTTCTCAAGCAGACGGTAAGTGATCATTATAATTTTCCAATTAACAATAAGATCCAATTCTGAACATTTTTCCTACAGGACTAGCAAAGTAAACAGTTCACAGAATATTGAAGTAATACCGTAGTAGTGGAACAATCACCAGCCCAAAAAATATTGGTGGACCGGCACTTCTTAAAAATTGTGATGATGGGTGTAAAAATTCAGTCCAAAGAATAGTCCATAATTTTTTTAATAACGAGTTACTACTACCACTACTACTAAATGTGCAAGCGAGCCTTGTCCTGGACAACTCAAGCCAAGGTTTCGACACTGAGGCCACTGGCGGGCCCATTGTGCCATTCCTGCTACCTAGTCATCCATGAAGCCGAGCCCTTCAATAAAGGCCACAACCTTTTTCAGTGGATGACTGCTTGTGTCTCCAGGAGCCATGACAGTGACTCCGAAGATTCGCCTGCGTAATACAGCCCAGTGTGAACACTCTAAGAGAACATGAAATGACGTTTCATCAGTCATGCCGCAACCCCTACATAGGGAATTTTCCTCTACTCCTAGATTGTAGAGGTGCTTCCTCATACAGCAGTGCCCTGTTAGGAGTCCTGCTATCTTCCTCAGCCTACTCCTTGGTAGTTCAGTGCCTGCCCTGGCGTGTCCATCAGTCCATCCCTTCAGTAGAAATTTGGATTGTCTAGGACCCAGCAGAGCATTCCAATGAGCGAGGTGCTGATTCCTCAGCCACTTCTTCGTCTCCTTGCGTACTCTTTGTTTTGTTAGGCCCAGGGTCGGACCCGGGCCGCAGAAAGGAGCTGCCGCCCCTTCCGCAGCCAGTGCATCCGCCATCTCGTTGCCTTCAAAACCAGAGTGGGCTGGAATCCATTATAGCCGCACCACGTTCCGCCTTGCAAGATTAGCAAGTCGTTCTCGACATTCGTTAGCAAGTCCTGAGTTGCTGGTATACCCACTCAGGGCTTTAATTGCTGCCTGACTGTCGGAGTATATGGTTATGCGTCGATCCACATAACCTCTGTCTAGGTTTATCTGCGCACATTCCAAGATAGCATATATCTCGGCCTGATGTGCAGATACACCCTCACCCAATGGTACACAAACCTGTGTTCTTGGGTTCCTG
>CAJUYI010000978.1:0-21166 GCA_910591695.1 Galerucella pusilla | reverse complement strand
AATAAATAGCACAGTTAAAAAGATTAAAGAGTTTGAACTGTTGTACAACCCATTTTAGTACAGGCAAATAAGGTGAAAGTAAAAAATAAGTAAAATTTGTGCTCTTAAAAGAAAAATTGTTTATCTCATAAACTAACCACTTTAACCTACAAGTATTATACATTTTTGAAATCAGCTCAAAGAGGAGTATCCAAATTTTACATAAAAAATATGAAAAGTAATTTAAAAAAATAAAGGGGATGCTGCTAGGGGTGAGAGGGTGGCTTTTCCAGTAAGTTTAAATAAGCCATAATGCTTGCCCCTTCCAACATAAATTGACGTGTTTTTGGATTTTTTCTAAATACCAGTATTACAAAAGTTATTAAAGGTGGATACTTTTATCTGAAAAGCACTGTATATATATTTATATATTCGCAACATCTCCTTCATCGTAGGCAATGTCCAGAGCTTCTTGTAGGGTTATACCACTAAAATAACATATTTGGTATATTAACACTCACATGTGAGTAACCGCCCAAAGCGCCCATATGGGAACATCAATGTTTATACAAAAAAATAATAGGTCTAATAATTTTTTTCAGTAGATCTATCAATGCTGATAAATACTATCACGTGAGTATGTATATTTTGAAATACAGATTGTTATTTGAGCTAAATTAAAAATACATTAACAGTAATACTTACACAAAGGTGATGTCCATGTTTATCAATGAAATTAATTTTCTTTCCATAACTTCATTTTTATTTTACAATTTTTGAAAATTATTGAAACATATTGAGCAAGTATACTTTTTATAACCGTTGAATAAAATATAAATGAGAAGTTATTTCTCGATTTTCAGTTCGATTTCCTATTAAAGCGTGTTTTTTCAGTTTTTATAAACTATTTTTCTTTTGTACTTTTTATTATCGTGCCTGACTTGTGTAAACAATTAATTTCATGTACATTTATTATAGATGTACTTTAGTATTTCAAAGCAGCTGCGCTACTGATTTAATTAATTTTAATTATTAGACCTGCACTTTAATTCCAAAGAGAACAAAGACACATTGCAGTCTATTTCTATTAATGCAACTCTCCATCCCCTCTTTCTACGAACTCTTTCTTGTGAAAGATATAATTTCCAATGACATAAATCGCAAAGTAGTCACTCGGTTATTGCACTGTTGGTGTACTGAAGATGGTGAGTGTTTTGTTTTCCCATAATTTTTATCATTGTAGTTATTATTTCATAATTAATCGAAGGTATCAACTGATAGTACTTTGAACTAACTTGAATGTGCAAATTGTCCGTTTTTTTGAAAATATTTTTGCCAGAGCCCGAAATGAATCATTTGGAAGCAGATTATGATTATTAGTTTAATGAGGCATATGGGCATATAATCAATGAACGTCTGCTTCGGATCATAGGTGGTAACAAATATTTAGCAGGGCATAGGTACAACCACATCAAGAAAGTACAGAAAAGTAACTCAAAAGTTCTTTTTTTAATTTCTTGGGAAATTGAACCACAATATTTTTAAATTCTTTATTTCAACGTTTCGGTAGCGTTCCAGCTACCGTTGTCAAGAAAAAATGAGTAGAAATTAATTTTTATCCCTAACTGACACAACAGAAAAAATTTGATAACTAGACAATCAAAAATTATTTTGAATAATACATTGAAATCAATACTAACAAAAACGAAACCAAAGAATGAAGAACAATCTTCAAAAAACTGCATATATCAAATATCATGTGAATGCGACAAATTTGATTTAGGTGAAACATCTAGACCATTGAAAGTACGAATAAACGAACACGAAAAATATATCAAAGATAGGGAATTCTTTAAGTCAGCTATTTGCAAACATGCTTGGGAAGAGGGTCATCAAATTCAATGCGATTCATCGAAAATAATATTAAAAGAACCCAATAATAAAAGACGGAAAATCAAAGAAAGTGATTTAATACAACTAAATGCAGATAAATGTGTAGCTAGTATATCAGCCGAATGTAGTCAAATTTGGTTACCAATGTTAGAAAGAGAAATTTCCAATAATCAATTACCTGCGTTATCAGGATAGCATCATAAGTTTTTATCCAGGTTTTCTTATGATTTATAATTTGAATAGTTGTTAATCGATACACATTTCAATACACAAAATCACAAAACTGAGTATACATATTTCAAAAACTTAAATATTCATACGCAAAAAAACTATCAAGAAACGCGTTTTATTAACAACATTTCCAATATAAACGAAAAAAACGCGCTATCCCAATAAAAAACCGTTCCTGGAACGTGCACTTCACTGGATTCCATTTCTAGTAGACTATCATATCGTTGGAATGTCATAAAATGAAAAATTTCATTTCATATTTTGCCACAGATATGATCTACTATGAATGGACCTTAATAAACAAAATTTTGCAGTCTTAAACTTCAAAATAATTTTTGATTGTCTAGTTGTCAAATTTTTTTTGTTGTGTCAGCTAGGGATAAAAATTAATTTCTACTAATTTTTTCTTGACAACGGTAGCTAGAACGCTACCGAAACGTTGAAATAAAGAATTTAAAAATATTGTGGTTTAATTTCCCAAGAAATTAAAAAAAGAATGAATAATATATCACAAGGAACATACAGAAGATAACTCAGAGGTATTATTGCAGTTAGTATATTGAAATCGAATTGTAATCTGGAAGAGTCGGTACTCAAGCCACTCAAATATTGGACCTACTTTTCAAGCCGATACATTTCATGAATTTGTTTTTTTATCAGAATCTCATGAAGATCGCTGGTTACTCGGTTTTTACCTAGTATTTAACATAACTTTTCCAAATCTCTTGAAAAAAAATTGATACTGTATACCGTTTTCGGAATTTTTTTTTATGAAGTGATAACCGATGATGGTATGGAGTTATGATTAGGTGATTGATTATCATTATTATTATGAATTAGTGTGCATTATGTGGTATGAGAATTTTTTGTCTCGTAAATAAGACCTAATCGATGGAATGGATTCGTTGAAAAATGAGAATGATGGCATTCCAATCTTTACATTCTACCTGGAACTTTAAATGGTGACATGTACCTGGATTTCCAAGCAAGCACCGTTTGAAAGATTAATCTATTCTCCTATCTTCAGCTATATTCCAATTGAATGTGAAGCAATTTTGAACTCTGGTCAATCTTCATTTATGACATCTGAATTATATTATGTTGTATATTGTATATTCATCATAATATACCTGATTACTCTACGTAGTAGCGTATTTATTGAGATTTATAAGTAATACCCATATCAAGGAAGAAAATAGAATTATAGGTCCTCCAAAAATTGAAAAAAAATCAAGCATACTTTGATTCGAATAGATATTTCGAATAATTATAATAGGGGGTGGACTATCAAAATCTAGTTTATCAGCTGATGCTTAAGGGGAATCTATCGGCAGCGATTTGACAAAATATCGAAGTATTTTTGGCAAAGAATTTTGAAGTAATGGATGTATTGAAAATTAGGAAAAAAATATATCATGTAGATTAATGTTGAACTTAGAGTTCTCATTGAATAAAAACTTTGAAATGCTAACCAAATTTTGTTGAAAAAAATATGAAAAATACACATATTAAGCAAAGTTTAAGCCCTTGTGAAGAATTAAATATGGATTGAATGGAAAAACTAATTTATAAGGGGTCTAATTTGAAGCTTTATGAATACTATATAAAAATCTCAGAATCCTCAAATTACTCATGACCGTACAATTCCTTATTGAAATTCGGTTGCTACCATTGAAATATCGGATAAAAATCCATCTCTCGCTTTTCTATCCTTCTATGACTGACATTGTCTCTCTGCTTCGATAGTCGCGTGCCGTTCCATTGTTGATACAACGCCGGCCAGTCTCGGCGGTCTCCCAGTTCAGTACTGACGATGTACGTGAACCAAAATCCGCTTGGACCGCTTGGCTACCTACATTCTAATAAAATTGTCGTTATGTGAACTCAAACGTGAGGACGTTGGGATACAAAAAAATATACAAAGCATAATTGTGCAAGGTCGAATTTGGTAGATGCCCCTTAATTCATGTAATTCGGGACTCGCTGCAACAAAGGTATTGGTATTGCTAGCATTATCAAAATAAATGTCACTATATAAACCCTGCCAGCAATAAATATTTCCAACATACTTAATAATCCTTCTATAGTTAGTTCGTAATCATGCTCCATGTGTACAGCCTTTGTTGCCACAGAAATAAAGTATATAAAATATGTGAGATTTTATATAGGTATTTTTAATCCATAAGGCTATATGCATAAGGTCTACGCTAACTTCAGCAAAAACGGGTGAAATGTTGACTTTATTTAATGGTAGATTCCCAATTTTTCGAACAAAATCTAACTTTTTTGCTCTGAAGCAAATCACCCATTAGCTTAACATTGATCTTACGGCGACCGCAAATGGTCCAAAATTCAGCTGTCACTGTTAATTGATCTTGTTAAGGGGAACGATTTAACTATTTCTGATCGTAAACCACGAAACATGGTGTATATTTTAGGTTGGCATTACTGCTGGACTAGTTTTTATGACAATTATTTAATATAACAAAATCGTATGTAATCATCGCAACCAAACATAGTTCACAGCATAGCTCGACAAGATCAGCACTAGACTGAACAATTGCGATTTACAACTCCATTCTCCTTAGAATACGAGTTTCTTATGTAACTGCTCACCATGCAAAAATATCCAGTTCAGATCCCAAATCCTTATCGGCTAAGTTGAGAAGTTAAATTTGTTTGGTGGAATGAATATGTGTGACACATAATTAATTTTTTCCTATACCGGGTTTCCCAAGTTATCGTTTACAGGCAATATCTCGCTTATTCGACAAGAAAATCAATAAATTAAATAACTGCATTGAATGGCAATAAAGTACCTTCCTAATGACTTTTGAAAATATATTCTACATTTGACATCCCGTTGGTAGCTACCCCGCACTTTTTATATTCAAATGGCACCCCCTGTATATTGTCATTGAAAATTGCGTGTCGTTTTATTTGGAATACAACGATTATTTTTCCATTCAACAATAGCAAAAGCATCAGTATTCCATGAAGTATCAATTCCAACTAAAATACCTCTGATGCAATTCAAAAAACGAACAAAAAATTACATCAAGTGCTGGAAATTATTTTCTGCGGAATCCATGCAAGCTGCTAAATGTGTTGAAAGCTTTCTTGTGAATTATGCTTAACGAATGCGTTCTTTTAGATCATCTGAATCATAAAATATTACTTCGACCTAGAATTGTAATCATTGTAATCAGAGCTAAACATAAAAGAATATTTGGCCAATTTTTGTTGACGCAAGATTTTGCGAAATATTATCCGTCACAAAAAAATTCTCCCACAATTTGATACTTGAAATTCCCGCTGAAATTCATAGTTCCTGCGGCTAAACTTCAGATAGCTTTTAACACAGTAGTCACTGCTGACAACGTAAGAGTTACAATTTTAGGTTGAGCTATTTTATGATTTAGAGGATCTTAAAGAACGCATTCGTGAATCATCTCGTAGCGTTACACCAGCTATGATTCAGACGGGGCCGGTCAACAACACTTTTAACACGTTTTGCGGCTTGCATGCATTTTGCAGGAAATAATTTTGAACACTTGATATAATTTTTTGGTCGTTTTTTGAATTGTATCGGAGGTATTTTAGTTGAAATTGATACTTGATGAAATATTGATGCTTTTGTGAACATTAAATGAAAAAAATACCAAGTATGCGCTATCGTTGTATTTCAAATAGAACGACACGCAATTTCCAATGACAATTTACAGGGGGTGCCATTTGAAAATAAAAAGTGCATCAGGAATGTATTTTAATGCCATTCAATGCAGTTTTTTTTATTGATTTATTATCTTGTCAAATAAGCGAGATATTGCCTGTATAACTTGGGACAACCGGTATACCCTTTATTTTTCGCGACAAAGACTACAGTTAACATTCCGTGCATTTTTTTTAATATTTCACTTGCAGTGCAGGAAAATTTTTCACAGAATGTGTAGTTTCCGGGATGAGCTTTCTCAATAAAATTGATACTCTGAAAAGAGAAATGAAATGGTTCAAAGTTTGGAAAATATGTGAATATTGATGGGAAACCACGGGTTAATTGGAAAGTATCAGTACAATTAGGTTTATAAGGATTGTAATTTTTATTCCAGGATGAGCTAGACAAGGAACAGATTTCAAGTGAGTATACATGCATGTTCAAGTTAAATGGCATAATGTTACAGTGAGCCAATATATTTCCAATCATTGCATATCTCCCAGACTTCAACTCGATTATTGTCATTCCAAATATACTCATTTATGGAAACACCTCATGAACGTATTTAAATTCAATTAATGTTAATGTTTATGTAAGCTGACAATTGGTCAAATTAATAGAATATTCAATTAATTTTCAACCGCATGATCTCTGTACGTTCGCCAAAGTGAAACAAGGTATTCGGGTTTTGAAATGTTTGAACGTTTTTCACTTCATCTGCTCTCGTATTGCATTGTTTGTAGGACTGGACTTCGCACATTAAACGGTAACTATAGTCGGAGAGCTAGTAACACGTGTTTCATGAAGTGTTTGATGCACCTTGAAATTTTGTGCTATAGTATCGAATGGATAGCTGAGCAGGTGAGCAAGTGTTGGCAAGCCCTACCTGGGGACACCAGGTACTGCGCATAGGAGAAAGGTATAAAAATATTTGGCCCAAAAAAGTGTTTGATTCAGAGGCCAACAAACAGAAATCTAAATTTCAGAGCAAATAAAATATATAATTGAAAAGGCAGACACTTTTGAGGGGGTTAACATATAATAAAAACACCCTCAAGTTGTTTTTTTTAATACAAAATGAAGTGTTTGATTCACGCTGCCATTTTAACAGCGTCTTAATTTCATATAATAAAAATTAATTACAAAAAGGCAGACACTTCTGTTGGGTTTTAATTATCGAAAAACATGAAAATAAATATTAATTTTAATGGAAAGAGATAGGCAGCGCATAGTCGTGGATGTAAGCGAGAGCACCGATTACCGGCCTAGCTACGGTCTTTCTCTGCGCTCTCATTGGCTGTTGGTCACGTGTTCTTGTACAGCTGTATTAGCTATTGACATTTTAACCTTAATTTTCCCCCGCTGTCATTCTGTCGAAAAACATATGTTTTTTGACGCCAAGTGTGATTGCATTGTAAATAACCTAAGAGTTTATTGTGGTTGAGCAAGTTTTTTTATTTTTTCGAACAGGATAATCTGTTATATATTTTTCTGATATTTTTTTGAAGAGATGTTTCTGTCATTGTCCTCAATTTTTGATTATTTATCTGCTTCTCCAAACAGCAGATGCATTGTAAAAGGTGAAGCTGTTCTTGCAGAGAACCATGTTATTGTGTGTGGAGTCAGAGAAAAAGTGGGCAAAAATGGATGATCAAATCCTATTGTTTGCAAACTAGTGCAGTGAAAAGTGATCCCCATGAAATCAATGGAATATTTTTAGTTATTTCAGATTGCAAGGTTGAAATACAGACATTTACTTGCAGCTGTAAGGCAGGCACTTCAGAAAGCATGTGCTGCCAGCAAGGAACATTGGAATGGAAAAGAAGGCACAAGAATAAAATAACAGGTATTGAATGATGCCTACAAGATTATATCAAAGTCAAAAATAGATTTATTAATTCAAGATTCACAACTTTAATTAAAGCATCATAACCTAAGAACAATTAGACCAACAAATTCATTTTAAAGATAAATCTATAACAACAAGACTTAAAATATTTATACAAGATACAAAAACAACAATATAATATGTAAATTACTGAATCCTAAGCAAACATAACACTATGCAAAAGAATTGACATAGTACTCCGAAACTTTATAGTAGTCACTTGATGTCAACAATGACAACAATCTTTTTACCTCTCTCCTAAAATCCTTGAGCTAAAATGCATTTTGTTATTTATTTTCCTAATGTTTAATGGCAAATGATTAAATAATATTTCACTATCATATATAATAGATTTTTTTGTTAGAGAGGAGGTGGGAATAGGTAAGGAGACTGTATGAGAAGCACAACTATTGTAAGCACGAGCTGAACAGATTTTCAATATCTGTTTATAAACAACTGTATTTATTATTCATCATGATTTACCATGAATACTATAAATATATTAATTGATAAATTAATTTTTATCTCTGAAATATTTAAGGATATATAAACTATTGGTTAACAACAACAATTTTTTTAGAAGAATTATTTCAAGATGCATCAAGTCAGGAAAATAGTTATTATTTCTCAAAAATAGTGTGACATTTCCTGTATAGAATAAAAATATGAAATTTCTGTGTATTATTTAATTTATAAATATTTGAAAATTAACAATAACACAAATAATTGTGAATATATCATCAACAATTGGTACCAAATGCAAAGGAAAAGTATTCCTGAAAATTCTGAAAACCTTTATCCTCGCATTCAACAAATGTTGTTGAAGCTCCAGTAGTGCTTTAGCTCCATCAAAGTCACTAAATGAGTTCGATATCATGTCATCCTTGGAGGTGGAAGGGAGTTGATTAACCTAAAATTTGAAATGACCAATAGTTAGTAAGTATAGTTATTTAGTTTTGACTTCAATAAAAATAATCAGCAAGAGAACTTGCCTGTCTTCTTTCAGTAAGTTTTTCATACCTATCTTCTCTTTTTCTCTTCTATCTTCAGACTTTTTGATTTTGTTATAACACTGGACACAGGTAAGTTTTTACTTGGTACAGCAGTCTTTTTCAGGTACCGTTTCTGATAGCCCCCTGAAAAATTGTTAGATAATTATTTCAACCACATTTAATATAAAAAACAAAATACTTACAATTACTAGGAGTTATGAAATCGTCCTCGAAAAAATGCTTAGAGCAAACTCTCATGTTTTTGGTAACTCTCTTTCCTATTTTCAATTTGATCTCCCACAGTTTCTTTCTATCAACCATAGTCATCATTCCGGATTCTCCAATACTCTTGACTCTCTGACCCTCATTTGGAAAATGATGAAAGGTCAAATCAGGGTTTTTTTGTACACAGAGTTACATCCAGGTACACAACAATTTGCTCTGCTGGTCATTTTCACTTTTAACAAACTATTTATCACTATCAAACAACTATAATCCTCACACAAATGCACACTTGGATATGATAAATACAAAGCAATCACACTTGCTGGTCACGTGACATTGATGCGAGTTTATTCCGCCAGATAGCGTATCGCTTAGCATTAAAAGTCAATACATTTTTAAATTTAATTGTGGAGTAACAAAATAAAATATGTTTATTTTTATAAATAACTTATTCTTTAATTTGTAATTTTTTGAGATAGTTCAATAATATAATAACAATAATGATAATAACTATAATAATAATATGAATAATAATAATAATTTTAATAATGATTTAAGAAATTTATACACGCATTGAAAGAAATCAAAAAAACATGTGCTCACAACAACGCATAAAATGTTTACTGAAAATGTATAGCTAGTACAGCTGTACAAGAACACGTTACCAACAGCCAATGAGAGCGCAGAGAAAGACCGTAGCTAGGCCGGTAATCGGTGCTCTCGCTTACATCCACGACTATGCGCTGCCAATCTCTATCTATTAAAATTAATATTTATTTTCATATCTTCTGTAAGTTCCTTGTGGCATTACTTATTCTTTTTTTCTCTTATTCTTTTGGGAATCAAACCACAATAATGTTTTTTATTTCGACGTTTCGGTAGCGTTCCAGCTACCGTTGTCAAGATTAACTAGTAATAAAATTAATGAAATAATTTTTGGTCCCCATCTGACACAACGAAAAAATATGACAACTATGACAATAAGAGAAAAACATTTATTTTCATGTTTTTCGATAATTAAACCCCAACAGAAGTGTCTGCCTTTTTGTAATTAATTTTTATTATATGAAATTAAGACGCTGTTAAAATGGCAGCGTGGATCAAACACTTCATTTTGTATTAAAAAAAAACAACTTGAGGGTGTTTTTATTATATGTTAACCCCTCAAAAGTGTCTGCCTTTTTAATTATATATTTTATATGCTTTGAAATTTATATTTCTGTTTGTTGGCCTCTGAATCAAACACTTTTTTTGGGCTAAAGTTTTTTATACCTATCTCCTATGCGCAGTACCTGGTGTCCCCAGGTAGGGCTTGTCAACACTTGCTTACCTTCTCAGCTATCCATTCGATACTATAGCACAAAATTTCAAGGTGCATCAAACACTTCATAAAACACGTGTTACTAGCTCTTGGACTACTAGCTCCTGTATAATCGGGCACTGGCTTGACATATCTCACTTTAACACTTGGCATGCTTACTGAGTCTTTGTCTTTATTATGTCCTGCCTATTTCGTATTCCCTCACCGTGCAGTGTTGTGTATTTCACTCAACATTTGGCCAACAGCAATATAACGCAAAGCTATATAGGAAGCAGTTGGATCAGAGATTGTACAGACGGGTGGAGGGGACTAAGGTATTGGACTAGGTTTTATGAAACATCACGAATGGAAAGGTTGTCATAATATTCCCAAGCCAAAAATATTGATTGGTCAAATCTTCCTCTGTACTAAACCCATCGCTTCGTATTCGTTGTGCTCCTATAAATTCATTATACTGTATTTTTTGGCTGGTTGAATTTATTGGTTCCCTGCTGTAAAGTCCATATGATACTAGTCTATTAACTTTTGGAACGGACATTTTTAGATACAAGCAAATTATGACATGCTTATTCGCTTATACTATGACAATACCGAGCCTACAGATCCTACAGTTCTCCTCACCGATACTCCCGTGTGGCTAAAGTAATATACTATATCAACATTCGTTTTTGTGTCATTCAGGCGCGTAGTTTACTAGCGCGGAAAACTGTTATTTTATTCGCATCAATTAAACGAATTATCAAAACACCCACATCTTCCAGTTTCACAGCTGATGTGCGAGTGGGAAGAGGAGTAAACTTGTTAGGAGAAAGCACTGTGTATGTTTTTCCAGCATCGTATTCAGTTTATGCTTTTGAAGTTTCTGATAAACCTAAAAGTGATTACAATGCACATACAAAGTTTTTAGTATTCTGTGATGATTTTAATTTGTATCCAGACAGCCAAGGTCAGTTATTCATCACCTGAAAATGGGAATGATGCTATTTTATCGTTAGTACACATTTGTATTTAACTTTAATACAAATATTAGGGCCAATCTGGAGTATTAGGGCCAAATCTCAATTCAGGGTTACCATGGATTAGGACTAACATTTTATGCTTAACAACAAGCGCTCTCATATACTATTAACCATTTCAGTGCTGAAGTCGACCTTTGATGCGTTTGATGTCGACAGAAAGGGATATATTGAAGCAGATATGATTGGTACTATAATGGAAATGTTAGGAACTGGAGTTGTGGCAGACGACTTAGACGTAAGTACAAACTATTATCACTTAGCTTCACAAAATATAAGCCAGATCTAATGTTAAACGGTCACATTCTTCGTATAGGATGGCACGTGAAATATTAGGATACTCCATTTCGAGCCCAGTTGATTAATATTATTAATTTTTTCAAAATTATTAGGCAGTATAGTATTCAAGGAGCGCATTAGGCTAATGCGTCAATCAATGTTCTCTGAATACTCCAATTCTTCTTTAAAAATACTTGCATGCTTCTGAATCTTGCTAGTAATGAGATGTTCATTCTCACAATATGTAATGAAACAATACTTCGAGGACTCATCACAACTTCAAACTTAATTGTTTATTTCAGAAAATAATTGAAGAAATTGATGAAGATGGTAATGGGGAAGTGAGCTTTGAAGAATTCGCAAAATTAGCTGCCCGTTTTTTAGTTGAGGAAGATGAGGATACAGAAGCAATCCAGCTTGAATTGAAGGGAGCATTTCGACTCTATGACAGAGACGGTAAATACAAGCTTCACCCAAATTATTGCGATTGGAAAACAGTATAAACCATTATTTTAGAATGATACACATTATTCTACAAAACGTGTTCCAGCAGGAAAGTGTCATTTTCAATAACCTTAATGGCCATGTTAAGATAGGGTTTCCAGTAGGCGGATTTCCGCTCATACACAGAACAGCGTTCTCGCAGAACTTCATGGTCGTGGAAACTTGTCCCAACACCATCTTTCGCAGCCTTTTTTCCGTTTCTGGTGATTGTTGTCGGTTATCTGGGATGTAGCTAGTGCATGATATTGCCTCTGTAAGATGCTCTTCTCCCAAACCCATGAAGGCTACCTATCCAGTTCACACTAGAGCAATTTTCATCCGTTATAACCAGATAGCCTGGTTTGTCTGTCTGTCTGTCTGTCTGTCTGTCTGTTTGTTGCAAAACGTACTTGTAGTCATGCAGGGGGATTTTATCAAGGCCTCATTCAATTACTTCTTCTTTATCTCAAGTAGGATTGTGTATTTATGTAATCTCCTATATTATGAATATTCTATTGGATAATTAGCAGCTGAAAACTGATAGTTAATATATATTTCTTCATTATTTTTTATCAATATTCTCGTGTATGTCATTGAAATTTTGGAAATTTATTCACCAAGAATGGATTTATAACCATTGAAGTATTAAGGGAGATTCTTCGAGAATTGGATGAAAAGTTAACAGAGGACGATTTAGATAATATGATTGACGAAATAGACACCGACGGATCTGGTACGGTAGATTGGGATGGTACGTACTCATGTGAAAGTAGACCTTACTGTGATGGTATTGCAAGTATTATAAACCAAAGACGAGCCAGTTGAACTGTTGCTCAATTTCTTTCATTGATATTCTCAAATGAGATTGACGGCCACTCGCCACGGTTGATAATAAATGTTTCACTTCGTGAAACGTGACATTTGAAGTGCACCCTAAATCAGTTGGTTTGCAAAAGTACTCTTCAGAGACTACTAAACTGAGTGAAAATTACACTTGGAAACGCGGAAACATTGCCAATATTCATTTTCAAGGTCATATATACTTCCATTCCTTCGCCTCTAATTATGTCCTTCACTCATCATAAGTATTGCAATATATTTGATGTAATTATTTTTTTTATGATGCAAACGGTAGCTACCATCAACTTTAGCAACTTGGTACGAAAACAGAGAGTTTTTCACTACAAATTTCTGTCCCTTTATGTTTACATTTCAAAAAGAATCGCAGTTCAAACTGCACATTTGAGGAAATCATGCTTCAATATGGGCTGGTGCAGGAACATGGGAATAGTTTAGAAAAGAAGGACACGTGCATGGCATGAGGTCTGTATTATTTTTAATGCGACATTCACTGACAGGATTTTTAGAATAGAGAGACTATTTTATATACCAAATAAAATGCAAATTGATAAAAGGAGTTTTAAAAAGATCAGGTTCATCTACACAAAATCGAAGACCCAGCTAAGTATCATTAATCCTAAAGCCGTATGTATGTGAGGAGGGCATAGTCAGTTATTTGCTCAATTGAGGTTGAGTGACAATTTAAGCCCTATATAATGTATTGGCTTTGTAGAGCTAACTAGAGCTTATACAGTAGTGCGAATAACTATGCATATTCAAATATTGAGTGGAACCTGTGCAATTGGCCACAAAATATCCTTTATCTGTACATTAAATGTGGAGATTCACCCACATATGGAAAGCATATGAAGTAGGTATTTGCTATAGTGGAGTCGTGAAATATAATATTTTCAATCGATTACTTTTTTCGAACCAAAGAATGTAATTACGTTTGGATTAAATCCGATTTCAAATTACGGTGATTGGGATGAAATGTTGTATTGTTTGTAAGTGTTCCAGTCACGTTTCAACCACTTGAAAAAGTGAAAAGTAAGCTTCCATGTGTGGGAAAACGCTATTAATACACTCATAGAATATATAACAATTTTTTTTTCAGAATTCAAAGCAGTTATGATTGGTTGAAGAATATCTGGTTAGCATAGAGAGCATTTACTTTTTATCACATTTTGTATTTAATATTAATTAACATTTCATTGTTTAAAAATGTAAAATAAAGAGCATAAACATAAAGTGATTTTTTGATCCGTTAATCTATATATTGTACACGTATGCATTTTAGACACAGACAAAGTTGAAAATGTTGATGAACATAAAACTAATTAAATATTCGACTAGCGTATCCTACATGTTCTGGAGCCTTTTATTATTTCATATTACTTTGATTTGTAGCATCAAAATCCACCCTACCTCATGCAGTGGAATTTGGCACCAATTGAACTATCAATACTTCATTAATATATGTATGATAAAGGTATATTAATATTGAATTGGACGCCCTCAGCTCTTAATCGGAACGGAAGTAATTAAAAACGTAGGTAAAAGTTGGGAACACCTTGTGAACATTAATTTCCACTTGAAAATACAAATCTTGATCAATTATTTCAAAACCAGTGTAGCCAATTCAATAAATATTAAATAATCAATACAAAAATTGAAGATAATATTGAGTATTCATTTAATTATCCGAAAACTCACATAAATAAAATATTCAATGAAAAACTTGAAAAAAAAAACAAGTTATAATACTCAACACGCCAAATTCAAATCCTATAAACGTTAAATATAAGACTAAGGAACTTATATTTAAGGGCTAGGCTGGTTGCAGTTCTCAGCGCGATTGCGGCGATAACTCTAACAGGCTATGGAACTCGTGCACGGAGAGGAAACAGGAATGAGAACTTGACCTTAAAGTTGAATTGCGGTAAACTTACATAGTCTTGATGGCTGCATAGCTGCGGAAAAAAGAGAAAAACAGTACTAAACTAGAAGAAAACATCAGGGAATAAATATAACAGATCTGGTGAAAAAAGGAGCTTATGCTATAACACATACAATACGCGAATTCCACGTGTTGAAATACAACTTAACAGTGGTCTGTTTTATTCCAATCGTTCTGTATATACAAAAAGTGGAAATTATCAAATGAGCAATAATTATAAATAAGCATCATTACACTAGGAAATAACATGGGGTGTATACAATAATTAACTTGTCAATTAGACGATTTACAATTGTTCACCCAACAATAGATTGAGAAAAAATATTAAAATATTGCCTCCTCATTGAAAGTTGAAGTGAAGATTGAGTTCCAATAGAAAATTTGGAATTTCTGATATTTAAAAACAAAAATGGAAAGGAAATTTGCTTGGTTAGCTTGGTTACTTTACCTATCAAGTTGATCTCTCTGATCAGGGCCGTGATTCTTTGATTAGCTCTTTAAAAGGGGGCTCCCCACAGACATATAAAAAACAATAGACAGAGTTGTTTACAAAATGTGTATGTGCCAACATTAATTCTTACTTTACTACAAATTATTTTGTAGTAACGCAGCGTTGACAGATGAATAATATAAAATTACTTTCAATACTTCATGTTTGATACTATTATTTAATATTTCTCTACAAACAGAATATATTTTTGCATACATATATTTTTGCATGGAAATATGTGTGGAAATTTGTTATTTGTTGAGTTTGAATCTCTTAAATTTTATATTACATAAATAGTATAGTATAATTTTCCGCTCATCTTTTAAAATTTTGCGAAGTCCGGCAACGCCGCTAGCAAAATACCCCAACAAGCAGCCGCCATATTCCAATATCATTTCATTGATATTTAAAGTGGCGAGTACTGTGTTTTTGATTTATTTGCGTGTATTTCACTTAATTTAGTATTTACTAGTGAAGCAGAGGTGTTAAAAAATTAAAACTATGGTGAGACAGTGTGTGGTGTGCCGGAAAATCGACTATTTGAACCCTAACCTATATTTTCACTGGTAAGTTGTAGTAAATAAGTTAGTCATAGGCGGGTATGTGAATCCTTTTTTCACACAATCTGAATTGGCATGATAAGGAGAGAATTGGGTGAAATTACCACTCACATACTTACACATATTTAAGCAGATTGTAGAAAATAAACATAAGATGCTGCACATACCTATATATAAAAAAATGTCTATGATGCTTACCTATAGGAAACATTAGACAAGTAGTTCAGGAATTTGGATAGACTGAGAGTTTTGAGGTATTAAAAACTTCATGTAAGGCTTGCTTTGATAGGCAACTACTTACTGTACCTGTTGCATTTTGTATAGGTGCTAGCGAATTATGTAATTTTATTCCTAGCTATAATTTACAATTTACTGGTGGTTTTACCTCATATCACAATACCTCTACTACAACACTATTATCTTCAGAAATCCTAGTTAGTAGTAAAAAATGGGTAAACAGCTAGCCACTGTTGTGTACCTATAATTTTCCAATGATTTCTTCTAGTTTTCCGGTAAGCAAAGCTCGAAGAAATACCTGGATGGAAATACTTGGATTCCAGCCAGATAAAAAATTACCAAAGAGGCCAGAAGTATGTTCTGATCATTTTGAAGGAAATGATTTTACACAAAGGACCAATGGAACAAAAATGTTAAGGAGAGATGCAGTTCCTTATTTCGCAATCAATGACTTAACTTTGACGATGTAACTACTTGTAAAATAAATATGTATTATTTTGTAATTATTTTTATTTCATAAACCTCACAAGAATTTGTATTACCTAGAAGAGCAAAATTAATATAAACTACAATATACATTACTTTTACTGACAATTTTGAAGTTGTTTTAAAAAATGAAAATGTGTAATATTCTCCTTTGAGCAGTAAATATTTCAATGTGATGGATAAATTGAATTTTTTTATCAGTAGTAACAAATTTCGATATTTATACTAATTTTTGTTGCACAGTTGTTTATTAAGTTTTAATTTAAAAAATCGAAAATATTGTGAAAAAATTCCCGAATTGAGTCTATTCAATCATTCGCCCCCGTTATTTCTCCGTCTATGGTGTTTATCTGTCGGCCGCCATATTCCAACAATGGACATATGCTTTGCCTCTTCACCGCCCCTGATCATAACAATGTTGGAGTATAAACATTTCGTATTTTATGAATGAATAGCTCTGTCTATTGTTTTTTATATGTCTGTGGGGCTCCCACATTGAATCATAACTAGAAATATTAAAAGTGCAATGATAATTGTTAGTGAAGCCTATTTAGAACGGTAACGTGAATTGCATACAATTTGAGAGAACCGGAGTTAGGTTATATTTGAATATGTATTATATTGAAAATCTCTACATGAACCAATGTAATTAGTGAGTTTTGCCTATCGATTAGGAATGTATTGTATTTTCCATGGTTATTGAACAAATTAAAGATTATGCACTAACTGTTAAGGCTTTGTGATTCAATTCTGGGCTGTTAGGTGGAGCATTCAAAATATTTTTCTCCAAGTTTTAAAGTTACTAAACTGCTTCCATAAATGTGCTATTTGTTAAAATATCATTTAATAAAAAAATGGTATTCCGCGAATCCGGTAATTTCGGAAATTTCCTTTTCACTGAAGTGCGAGTTTTTCTACCGAAAAAGCATATTAGTACAATTTTAGCTGAAACAATTTTAATTTATATAATTTATATAATTTTTTTCATAAGTCCGACCCTGTATATTATTTTTGCTTTCAAATTCACAGTCGTATTGAGGACATGTTAGGTTATTAGCCCTGCAAAAAGAAAATAAATCGCCCTAAAAACAAAAAAAATATTTTCAATTGAAAAATGTACTCCTTTATTTCGGCCCACAGTGTATAACAGAGTGAAGGGTGTGAGTTAAACCAGCAAAGGGCTATTTGTGAGTCTGTCCATAAAGTCTGTGAGTCTGTTCATAAATTTCCTTTCTTAACTTCAGATAGGGGCATCCGTTGCACAAATGGGTAAAGGTAACCGGCTAATAACGGTATGGTTATTTGTATAATGCTACATACTCTGGAAATCATCTGCTAATATCCTATAAGGTGAATTCAGTTTGATATTTTGTATTGTTTAAGGGATATCCAGCTTGCCTAGCTCACATTTTCAAGTTAACAGGTTCACAAAAAATAATGAATGACTGAACTCCCAAATGAAGCTTTGGATATTTTTCTATCAAATAAAATGTTCTATGCTGTATTTCTTCTGACTTATTAGTATCTTAATAAAATAAGTTATTCGGATCTGACAAAGTAAATGTGGAAGAAGAACTGCTAGTAAATATTAAATCTTCGTTAATGGGTTTCCCTTCTTTTTCCATTCGCGATTTCTTTGGGACAATCTCATTGCAGTTTCTCTTTTTAGCCATTTTTTATATATAAAACCCCTCGCCTCCGCATTTAGTCGCCTTGGATCGTACATAAGCCTTAATGCAAGCCTGAACCCCTATTTCACAAGATATAGGATCTATTCGTTTGATATTCATTTGATTTTCTTCCTCTACTTGATTATCTTCAGAGGTTCTATTTTCTGAGGTCAACAATATCCTAGTGACGGATTGCTGTGCTCTAGTTTTTGGAAACCGTGACCGTGGCTTTGAACTATGCGTTGTAACTCTATTTTTTGAGTCAAAAATTCTTGGTACTACTCCAGGTTTTGGTTTAACTCTTCCACCGTTCATATATCTGGTGCATTCTTGGGTGTGTTAGGACAGTAGGGAGCCAAACAGTATTTATCTACCACTTCTTTCCTCGCTTATTATACAATAAAATAACGAAACAGTACAGAAAACAGTTTGGCGTTTTGTTTCTTACACAACACGATAGGTACTTACAATATACACAGTATACACCACCTCTTGACTCGCTGCGTTTCAAACAAACGTTAGGTATAGCATATGCAGTATGACGGTAACCACGCCCCGTTTTTGTTCAATCCAATTTCTTCAATTAATTTGGGGGTTTAAACGTTTGCGGGGAAATCTTAAATTTTGGGAATCCGTTCAAAATGACTTTTAGTTTCTATTATTGAAATAAATTTTTTTCATGAACAATATTTGTAAATATTCGGGAAAATTTCCCCCAAATTACACTCGTGCATCAAAATAACCAGATAATTTCGCTTTCAAGCGTGTTGTCTTGGAAAAACTACACTAGGTCATTTTCATATTTTGTTAAAAGACCCCTCCACCTTCGGTGTCAGGATTTTTCTCCAAAATATGAAAATGAGCTCGTGCAGTTCCTAGACAACACGCTGTAATGCAAAATTATCGGTAATTTTGATGCTCTTTTTGTTCTCATCGCTTATGTCTTAACGTTTCCTAGGCAATTTAAAAATACTTTCTGTGAATAAGACTTGTCAATCTGACAGTTAAAAAAATACGATTCCAAGATTTGGAAGCAAAGATGATTATTCAATCTACCAATCAATGGAGGATAATACTCCTGAAAATATTCATTTGCATAAAAAGTTATCTTACCGAATAAACCTCGAATAGGGGCCTCACAATTTGGACAGCTCAAAACAGTTGACACCACTGACTTGGAACCAAATTTAAGTAGTATTGTATGCAACAAATCTAAAGCATGCAGTAAAATTAAGAGTTGAAATTTAAATTTTTATTCCGACGTTTCGGTAGCGTTCCGTTGTCAAGATTAATTGGTGATTAGGGAGTTCTTCGTCAGGTATTCGCAAACATGCTTAGGAAGAGGGGCATCAAATTTAATGGGAATTGAAAAAGCCCAATAATAAAAGACGAAAAATCGAAGAAAGTGCTTTAATACAACTAAATGCAGATACATGTGTAGCTAGTATTTCAACCGTATTTCAAATTTGGTTACCAATGGTAGAAAGGGAAATTTCCACTTCAATACACAAAATCACCAACTAAATTATACATATTTTGAAAACAAAAATAATCATACACAGAAAGAGTAACTACAAACGCGTTTTAGTAACAGCGTTCCCAAAATAAGCAGAAAAAACCGTTCCTGGAACGTGCACTCCACTGGATTCCATTTCTAGTAGACTATCAAATTATCGTTAGAATGTCATGAGATGAAATATCTTTCACCAGAGATATGATATACAATGGATGGACCTTAATAGAATTTAACAACAAAGTTTTGTGGTCTTAAACTTAAAAATATTATTGATTGTCTAGTTGTCCTATTTTTTTCGTTGTGTCAGATAGGGACCAGAAATTATTCAATCACTAATTAATCTTGACAACGGTAGCTAGAATGCTACCGCAACGTCGAAATGAAAAATATATAAATGATATTGTGGTTTGATTCCCAAAAAAATAAGAGAAAAAAGAATAGGTAATGCCACAAGGAACGTACAGGAGATATTGAAATTTAAACATAATATAACTTATCTTCTGTAAGTTCCTTGTTCCTTATTCTTTTTTCTCTTATTCTTTTGGAAATCAAACAACAATATTGTTTTTTATTCATTTTATTTATTTGGAACGCTACCGAAACGTCGAAATAAAAAATAAAAAACAATAATGTGGTTTGATTCCCAAAAGAATAAAAAAAAAAATAATATAACTTGGACCTTTGTCTTGGGGATGAGGTATTTTGGTGAAGTATTAGATTGCTATGAAAAAGATATAATCCATTATATTTTTTGAGACTTATTGCACGGAAAATTCTGCAAACGAACACTTCTGTACATTAGTTCAGCTGTTCCACCGTCTTGATGAAGGCGCTGTAAGGAAGTTCAATGACAGATGACGACGGTCAAATGTCGTTGTGTGGTCATGTGTTTTGTAAGAGGTGTAGAAAATTTCAGAATAAGAACGTATCCCATACCTTACAAATATAGGAAAGAAGTAGACTTAGAAATACAAAACATGTTGAAAGATGGTATAATAGAAATATGCAATACAAGATATGTGAATCCTATTGTGGTAGTCAAGAAAGCAAACGGAGAATTGAGATTATGCCTAGATGCTAGAAACATAAACCAATACACTGTACCACAATACGAGGCTCCGATGAATGAAGAAGCGATATTTGGACGCATAACGAACACAAAAATATTTTCAAAAATTGATCTTAAACACAGCTTTTGGCTTATTCCTTTGGATAAAAACAGTAGAGACTATACAGGTTTTTCTATTGATGGGGTTTTGTAAAAATTTTGTGTAGCTCCATATGGTATACAAAGTGCTTGTTCAGCCTTGGTTAGAACATTACACCAAATATTGAATGAATTTGAAGACTTTGCTTTACATTATATAGACGACATATTAATTTTT
>CAJUYI010000977.1:77812-98691 GCA_910591695.1 Galerucella pusilla | reverse complement strand
TCCGTACAATATCGATAGAGATTGTATAAATTGTTATTATTAAGTATCATAGTTCGTAGAAGCTATGAGTAATTTTTTTCTTTCCTCTTGTATTTTATGCAATAATAATAAATTATTGTTAATTTCAGATAAGTAATCATTCATACATTATTAATAGTTTTATAATTTATGCAGTTGTTCGTGATCTAACAAAATGGTAAGTTTAAATAAACTTAGATACTGGAATGAATAGAGGCAAACATAAAATTTGTTGTTTATTTTAATGATGATATAATAATGATTTTTCCAGAATATAAAAGAAAACTTCAACGTTGCCATAATTTCAACAATTATTATTTTCTCTTTGTCGATATCAGTGGCTGATTTCAAACCAGCTCTGATTTCGATTCGACCAAAGAGAGAACTTATTAATGGACCTTGTTGCATCATGCCTTTATGCACAAGTAACTACCAGTGTTTTCAAACCATTAGCTGTGGTCATCTTTGCAACAAAAAAGAGTTGTTCAATAAAGAGTAAGTTTCTACAATTCTGTAGATTTTCCGTGACTTTTTTTAAATTTTATAAGCTTTTGCGAGATTCTGCATAGCTCTGTAAGTTTCAATTTAATTTTTCATAACATTCCGGTACTTTCTGTAAGATCTAAAAAGTTTCTACAAGCTTTTATGAGTTAATATATGTTTTATAAGTAGATATCATGAAAAGCTCCTATAAAAAATTTTTATTCTATAAGTAGTTTCTATGATTTGATGTCATCAGTGGCTACTACAAGTTTCTATAAAGCTGCAATATGTTTTTTATAATTATTTTTCATAATTTTAAATGTGTCTATAAGCTTCTATCAGTTTCTATGAATGTCTTCGAGTATGTATAAGTTTATTTTCCACTTCTTTATTAATGTATGAGTTTATATAATCTGTTTTCATAAGTTGTGTCAATGAGTAGCGAGAGTGAGTTTATTCAAGCTTCAGTATATTTCTGTATGCTTTTTGTGAGCTATTATGAGGTTTTCTTCATACAACTAGTTTTACTAAGTGGTTTCTGTAGCATTCTGTAAGCTTTAATAAGTTTTTACAAGCTTTTATGAGTTGATGTAAGTTTTTATGAGTAGAAATTATAAGAAGCTTCTATAAATAATTTTCAGTCTACAAGTAGTTTCTATAAGTAGCTTCCATGCTTTGTTCTCATCAGTAGGTATAGTTTCTATAAAGTTACAATATGTTCTCTATGATTATTCTTTATAATTTTGGATGTGTCTATAAGCTTCTTTCAGTTTCTGTGAATGTCTTTAAGTTTGTACAAGTTCTTTTTTTTTTTTTTTTTTTTTTTTTTTTTTTAAGTTTTTACAAGTTTTTTTTTTTTTTTTTTTTTTTTTTTTTTTTTAAAGGTTTTCAAATTTTATTCAATAAAATACATAAAATTTACAGGGAGGGCATAAATATAAATAAATCTATTTGAGTGTATATAAATAAATTTTGCGAAGAAACCAAATAAAGCATTGGTTCAAAATGAAAATATTCAATTAAGAAACTAAAAAGTTATTGACTTAAAGGTGGGAATTCGTGCCCTCTTGCTCATAGAAGAGAACGTACGCTTCCCCACTGATTAATGATTTCGACGATATTGATGACACCCTCGAATCATTATACTCGTGCCACTGGCCCGTGTAGGGATGTCGACAGTATGCCGTATAGTGTCCACTATAAGTGGTTCCGCTGTGATTTGATATGGCGTAGAGGTTATACCTAAAGGGTGCCATATTATCAGCCGCATAATGGCTCATATCAAGCCCTTCTATTGGAAAATCTACGGTAACATCAAGTTTTCCCCTAAATCTTTCCATCGGCGAAAAGCGCTTCAAGTGAATTACCAAGATTTTCGGGAATTCGTGTATGGACAACGATTTAGAGCATCGTCGACGTTCTTTACATTTCGAACATGTCGGTTTTTCATCACCGTCGAGTGATTCTTCACTCGTAAACGAATCCAAACATTGAGAAAGACGTAATTGACCTGTTCTTTGCGGTATGGGAAGAGATAGATCCCAAAAGGGATCGAAGGTAACGAAACAATGACCGCAATGTGTGCACTTGAGTGTTGATTTTAATTGACCGACGAAGTTGTCTACTATCTTGGAGTTGTCCATGCGCAGATATCTTATCCAAGACTCTTGCGCTTTTTCATTGTCACTGAGTTTTTCATCAATCTCTGATAATAAAGGCTTCGGTTTTTCATGTACCCTGTTGACGTCTTCGTGGAGTCCTTCTAAGAGGTGACGAAGGAACTCCTGCGCATCTTGTTGAGCGTATCCCATGAGCCTCGGAGCGAATCGTTGAAATTGACTTTTTAATGACACAGTATTAACTACTCTGTCCGAACCGTCTTCAGACCAAAGCTCCTTTATAACTTCAGCAAACGCTTTAATCAGTGCTCCTTTCATGCTGGATATGCTCGTGTTAATATCTCTCATGTGTGCATCTTCCTTTAAATATTCTAAAAGCCACCTTGTGTTTGATTTTTTATGTTCTTTATAAATTTATGAGTTTATATAATTTGTTTTAATGAGTAGTGTCTATGAGTGGTGAGAGTGAGTTTATGTAAGCTTCAGTATATTTCTGTAGGCTTTTTGTGAGTTATTATGAGGTTTCGGTAATTTTTGTATTCACAAGTTTTCTTAAGTTTCCATAAGTAGTTCTCCTAAGTGGTTTCAGTAGCATTTCTTTTATTTATTATGAGGTTTCTACAAGCTTATGGGGGGTTTTAGAAGGCCCCCTAATAATTTCTATGAAGTTCAAGTTTCTATAAGTGTCTGTAGCTTTTCTATGAGTTATTGTGAGGTTTCAGTAATTTCTGTGAACTTTTATAAGTTTCTACAAGCTTTTATGAGTTAATATACGTTTTTATAAGTAGATATTATAAGTAGCTTCTATAAATAATTTTTATTATACAAGTAGTTTCTATGAGTAGTTTTCATCAGCGGTTTCTACAAGTTTCTATGAAATTTTTACAAAGTTTCAATATGTTTTCACACTTTTCCATAATTATTTTTTGTAATTTTGAATGTGTCTATAAGCTTAAATCAGTTACTATACATTTCTCCAAGTTGCTAGGAAAGTCTGTATAAGTATATATAAGTATGTATAGTCTGTATAGTGTGTATAAGTTTATTTTTTCACTTCTTCATTGAGTTTATATATATATATTTTTTTTCATAAGTAGTGTCTATGAGTGGCGAAAGTGAGTTTATGTCAGCTTCAGTATATTTCTGTGGGCTTTTGTGAGTTATTATGGGGTTTCGGTGATTTTGTATTCATAGTCTTTCTCAAGTTTCCATGAGTAGTTTTCTAGTGATTTCTGTAGCATTTCTTTTATTTATTATGAGGTCTCTACAAGCTTATGTGGGGTTTTTATGAGGTTCCCAAGAATTTCTATAAAGTCCAAGTTTCTATAATCTTCTGTAGCCTTTCTATGAGTTATTGTGAGGTTTCGGTAGTTTCTGTAAACTTTTATGTTTCTACAAGCTTTTATAAGTAAATATAAATTTTTATAAGTAGACTCTATAAGTAGCATCTATGAATAATCTTCATTTTAGAAGTAGTTACTATAAGTAGTTTTTATGAGTTGTTGTTATCAGAGGTTTCTACAAATTTTCTTCGAGTTACGATATGTTTAATATAATTATTCTCTATAATTTTATGTGTGTCTATAAGCTTCTAGCAGTTACTATAAGCTTCTATGACTGTCTTTGAATTTGTATGAGCTTATTTTTTCACTTCTTCAAAAATTAATGAGTTAATATAATTAATTTTCATGTCAATGAGTAGTGGAAGTGAATTTATATAAGCTTCAGTATATTTCTGTAGGCTTTTTGTGAGTTATTATGAGGTTTCGGTAATTTTATAAGTATTTTATCCAAGTGGCTTCTACAAAGGTATATGGAGCTTTCATAGAGTTCCTGAGAATTTCTATAAGGACTAAGTTTCCATCAGCTTCTGTAGCATTTCTATGAGTTATTGTGAGGTTTTGGTAAGTTCTGTAAACTTTGGTAAGTTTCTACAAGGTTCTGTAGATTTCTGTAAGCTTTCTGTGAGCTATTATGAAGTTTCGGGAACTTTTGTAGATTTTTATAAGTTTCCGCAACCTTCCATGAGTTTCTATGTTTTTAAAAATTACTGTAAGTAGTTTCTAAGTTGTCCCTATGAATGGTTTTCATAAGTAGTTTCCCTGAGTGTTCCTATAAGTTTTTATATTCTTCTTTCACTTTCTAGGTTTTATAAGTTTCTGTTAGTAGTTTCTACACGTAGTTTATATTTTCTATGAATTTCAATATCGTCAATTTTATGATCTAACTGGAACTGGTTGTACAAAGCTAAAGTGAACCAAAATTTGATATTTTCTTCCTTTCTCTTTCTGACAATGTATTAATGAAATTGTTAATTTGAAATAATAATCTAAAGATGGATCTATGAACATAAAATAAAAAATTGTTTTTAGAAATCCAGAAATTTACACTCCAGGCTACAAAATCAGAATAAGTTATCGAAAATGGGACTGTCGAATAGAAAAATGTCTTGAACTTCAGTACTCCTGCAAGAATTGTCCTGATCCTGTCATCCATAATTTCAATATACATGCAGTCCCAAACATTTGTGAACCATGTTATTATAACTGAAATAAATACATTCATACATTTCAAAACTATATTTTTCAAAGTGATAATATAAGGTTTGTTCCAACTGTTATTTAGGAACCGATCCGGAATCGTTTCGAGTACTTTATAGTGAGCAAGCGCGAATTAAAAATGGACACATCAAATTATGATCCTTTCCAAAAGGTAGTTTTTTTGTAACTTTTTGAAACAGTGCGCTACCTAATCGCCAATCTATAATTGTAATGGACAGTGTCGTCTCGGCGTTTATTTTTTGAAGTAAAAAAAGATACAGTGATAACAAAAATTATTCAGTTTTCTATTAAATATGATTTGATTTTACTTTTTCTACAAACGAAAATATATCTTCAGCCAAAACTTCCGGTACTTCCAAAGCGGGAAAATGTCCGGATTCATGAAACGTTAAATGAATCAAATTTAGATATTTTTCTTTCAACATACTTTCCGAGTAGAACAGAAGGTCGTATTTGAATCTGGCACAGCCCGTTGGAATCGATATTGGAACCCTAGAAAATAAATAACTGTAAGAACATTCATTATCGGCTTCAAAATAGTTATTTGTATGCCTGTGGTACCTTTTTAACGTACCGAAAGAACAGTTATCGCCGAGGCAGCTTGCGGCCGAGAAAAGATAATCTTAAGGTCGTTGAAAAGTTTCGCGGCCATGGCATACACACTATTTTTCGTGCAATCGTTAAAATTATTAAACTAGACAATAGGCGTGACGATATATTTTGAAATACTCTTCCGTCATGTGGGTACAGATTCACTATTTACGAAAAAACCTTTATTTCGGTAATAAACTTATAAGTTTAACGAAGTTTGAAGCCATTTTACTGATATTCTTTAAATAGTGCCCGAAAACAGCTCGCAGGTGTCATGGCGTCGGCTCTGACGTCCCGCCTAGGTAAACATGTCATTGTGTCTATGCGTAGCGAAGAAAGTAAACAAAACATTAAATATATTCGTGTCATAAAAATAAATTCCAAAGTTTATGAGTGGTGTGCAGTACCGCAGTGTAAAAACACATCAATAAGAACACCCAACAAAGTGTTTGTGCATGTTCCAAACAAGAAAATGATAGATAAGAGATAAGTGGTTGAAGCTCGCAACGCGAAACCCGAACGACGTAGTCACGCATTGGCCACTTTATTTCTGTGAAGACCACTTGTGAGTATGTTATCCTATTATATTCATATTTCTCAAACTTGAAACGTTTGTTTGACGTGAAATAGTTGAAATATTGAGGCTATGAAATATCTAATTTATTGAGGTTATGTTTGTTTTGGTCTTGTCTATAATTCTTATTATCAATTTCAATGGTTTACTTTTCTTTTTGCAGTTGCCAGATGATATGGAAAATTATATGCAGTATCATGTGATGGGGTCAGTATCACAAGTACGTATGAAACCAGGATGTATGCCCCATAAATTTATATGTCAACCTATGAAAGTTAAATAAACTCGCATGAGCTCAAAACTAGTTTGATTATATCTAAGTTGGTTGTTTCTAGGGTGAAGATAAATACAAAATTCACTTACAAGGAAGTTTTCACGTTTCTGAACACAGACGAGCAAAATTCTTGATTTGCTGCGAGGAAATCGCCCAACATCATTATATAAATCCTAGGAAAATTTGAGCTATTTGCCTTAACAAAGCTTGGTTTCATTGTTATAGTAGAGTGGAGACGATAAATCACACGTAAAATAATAAAGGATCAATCCAAATGCGTAATCAGTAGTATTCACAACAACAAAACACAGAAAATGAGTGTATTGAGTATTGACTGACAGCGGTGTTTACCTAAGCGTGACGTCATGCGCTGTTATTGGTGTTTCAGTCAAAATGGCCGATTGCAGTATTTTTATGTTTTATTTTATTGAAAATGTTAATAATCTGAATCTTTTAAATAAAACTGAAGCAGTGTTTTGAATTTTTTTTGAAATGAACTTTCCCCTAAAACCATTATATCGACGATTTTTTGATACTGTCGTCATGCCTATTGTGAATGAATATATTATTGCTCTAAAATCAACAGCTGCTCAATTTATTTAACAATGTCACGGTGTGCTATGGAAATGATATGTTTCAATACATACAAAATATCTTGACAGTTCTTGACAAAACGCAAAATGTCTCATAGGTCGCGTTCATCCCAACAAAGTTGATCAGGTAGCGATTTTTAGAGTGATCCATCGGTTCGTAATTCTGCTGAATGTGCTAATAAAACCATCGACATATATGTAACAAATGTCAATGAATACAACAACAACAACTCAATTTTATTTGATATATACGACAATTATGAAATATGTATTACTTCTAACCATTAAAAATGGGATTAAATTACAATAAATAGAGCTCCCCACTTTGGAGCATAGAGAGTTGAATTTCCTCACAAACTATACAATTTATTAATGATTCGAAATAATAAGTAACCTCCAGCTGTTCACTCATTTTCACTGAAATACAAACTAAAATATCTCCAAACAAAGATATTTATAATATGTTTACAACATATGTCATACATGACAGTTGATGCATCATCAATCGGTAGCGAGTAGCGTATTTTAATTCTGATTGAAAAAATGGCGACTGATACCTGAGCGCTCAATCTGATCAGTTAACAAAACACGCGTTCAGCAGGAAATTGATGATCGCTTCGGTAGCGCTACGTTGTGATGAACGCGACCATAGTTACTGATAGCGATATTTCAGTACATTCCACTTTTCCTGAACTCAAAAGCGTTCAAAACGCAATAATAATAATAATAATAATAATGATAAATAATCCTTGTCTTTTTAGTATTTTGGAAATGTCAAATTCAGAAGTGATATTGAAATTTGGAAGTGATGTTTGGCCGCGAAATTAAATTTCGCTTACTCTGCCGAGAACGCTGCTTCTGAAGCCTGCTTCACAGTTCGCAAATCTTCTTGCAATGTATTGCAGCAACACTTTGACCTTGCAAGGGCTTACTTGCAACTATTGATAATCGTTTTACATCTCACAGTTATTGCAATATGCAATTTTCAATGTGGATATACTAACAAAAAAATTAAAACCTATTTATGAGGTTAAGTTAGTGTGTCATATATGATTATTGATAAACTAACTTTGCATTCAAATTATTGATGTATATCTGTTAATGTTGCGTTTGAAAGAAAACAGTCAAGTTTCATCTTGTTGGTGACAAAGAAATTACCAGCTTTTCCCCAGAATTGCATGCAAGCTGCAATACAAATGCAATACAAATCTAACAAGATCGATTTGGGACAAGAACTTGTCAAATTACCCTCTTCTGCGCATGCCTTCGATCAAGAATATTGCTAGTTGCATGAAAAATTGCGAATTGTAAAGCGCTTAAGACCTTCGCGGGCAATTGCACGGAAAAATATATAACAAACAAATGATATCAGAATTTTTTATATCGAGATTTATTTCACCAAAAAGGAAATTCCTAATCTCACGTTATCGCTAAGCTTATCATTTAATGCATTATTGTATCTGTACATTGGCGTACCTATTTAAACTGTAGTTCTGCACATTTTTTTCCAAATACTGTTCAGAATACAATCTCATCGATGTTGTTATGCTTCTGGACGTCCAATAAACCATTATGTTATCTAATAATTGGGTCAATGTGAATTTTTTTGTCAAACCTCCGCTTTCCAGGTCATTCCAGCTCGGATTTGTTAAGGTTATGAATTTTTCCAGTAAATAAGCAGCTAAGCCGGCTGGACTCTCACGTAATCCAACTCCTTGAAAAAATTTAAAGTAAAGTATTGTCTGTACCGTGTGTCCCAATGAGACTTCCGACAATTCGTGATAATTTAAAGAAAACTATAGTAATGTGTCTTAAGTACCTATAGTATCTGGTTTGGTGCTCTGCTCATGGAAATATCCAGTTTCCAAAAGTCGAAACGACCATACTTTTGATAAAGGAAACATCAATTCTTCGTACTCTTTTTCCACAAACAGCGGCGGGTATATACTGTATATCAATTGCCTCAAATACATCAAAGGAGTGTCCACTATGCAAAAACTAGAATGTAACGCCAGTATACGCTGAGGGAAAAGTATTGACATTTGTTGGGATATGGATGATCCCCAATCTGTACCATGGACATAAAAATGTTTGTAATTCAATTTGGTCATGAGGTTTTTGAACACTATAGCTATATGGAAGGCGCTGAGACCTGGTTTTGAAGAAGCATCGGAAAAACCAAATCCTGAAAATTGATTCAAAATCCTACGAACACACCTCAAAAAAATTAGTTTTTTTGAACAAAATCACGTACCTGGCAACGATGGTATAATTAACTCGAACACAAACTCTCTATGCTTTTGGGGAGCTGTTAAAAATGGAATGATGTCATAAAACTCTCTAAATGATCCGACCCATCCGTGTAACATCAAAAGTGGAAGTACTCTTACGGACTTTGCTACTTTTGGCTTCACGTGTACGTAGTGTATGTTTAATCCTTGAATATTTACAATATACTGTGGATATTGATTGAAATATTCTTCTCTTTCTCCCCAATTGTACTGGGTTTTCCAAAAATCAATCACAGTTTGAAGAAGATTGGTGTTCATTCCATAATGTTGTCCCGCATCTTCTAATGGTTTTTGGAATGGAAGCGTTTCGTTCAACCGAATCTCGAGATCCAACAAATCCTTAAAAAATAAAATGATGTAAGATATTTTTAATATTATTATGATAAGTAAGGAAGATGCAGTAACAACAAGATTTAGTAAGGCTCAGACGATCAATGATAGTCCTGGGTTGTAACAAATAATACCTAAGCCAGAGGAAAGCTGCATTAAAAGTTTTGACAGGTGTCCCCTACTCTTTTGAGAAAGTAATAATTTATTCTAACCAATTTATTTCATAAAGCTACACAAGTAAAGCTTGGACATGCTTCCAGATGGACTGAGAGATACACCAATCATTAAGAAAAACTTGGGTGGCTGTCGCAGGAGAGACGCGATCTCATTGAAACTGAGAAGAAGAAGAAAAAAATGTCGTGAAGTGTCTGTAACATGTGAAAAGTATGAAAAGCGGGACAGTTCACAATAGTTTTCGAGTTCTGTGTTCTGAAAGTAGACTCCGTTTCACATAAGAAGAAGCCACGTGAAGTTTGCCAACTGTCTTGCGCAGAAATCAAAATCTTCTTTGTTTATTTATGTCGCCTCGTAACGTCCGTTTCATGTCATTGGCGTTACAATATACAATGTAACATTATCGACTGTCTCACTTGTAAGAATAAGTAGGACAAAGTGAGCTGAGATGAAGTAAGATAAATTTGAGGCAAATTTATATCTAAAAAGAATGCCTGACAGTCACAGATCACAATTATAACATAACATCTAATGTTAATACCTCGGATTATACCACAAAAATTTAGTTTATACACAAATTTTTATTTTCAACAGGCAATGGTTCATGAAAGTGCCATAAATGCCACTTCTTGAAGCAATTCTTATTTGAAAGAACATTAACCACACTTTTAAGATAGATGTGACATGTGACATCAACAAATATCCGGTACAGATCGCAAAAAGTTTTCAACTCACTTCTAAGTTCTATGAAAAGCTAGCTCAATTGGAGTAAGGGGGGAAGAAATTTTCTTAGTTAGTCTCACTTTGTACTCAACTCAAGCCATATTGAAAGAACATATACTTTTTCCTAATTTACTGAGACTAACTGCGTGACTCAGTTAATCTCAGGTAAACGTGGTAAAAAGAATACAGCTATTGTATGTGAAAATATTTTGATAAGCTTTAAAGAGTTCTTAAATATGCTTTATTCAAACTATACATATGATAAATACATTTTTAATATTCTAATTTGGTGTTAACCTACGAAACATGAAAACGGTACGCTACTGATTTGAAGTCGAGTGTATATTTTACAATATGGCCTTGGTTTTGACAAATTCTTATATGAAACAGAGTCTAAGACGTATTGTACTCATGTCGTACTCGTATTGTAGAAGTGAAAGAAATGGAGGGTATTATTTCGAAAAATTCAATTTTTAAAGGGATAATATTGAACTCACCAGACACTCTGGATCTATAATTCCAATAGTATTTGCAGCTAAGAATCAAAAAAATTGAAGAGATATTGCATTAGACATTAATTTACAAAAAAATTGCACTACTTATTTAATTTTTTTGGCGACACTCTTGCATTAGGTACAAAGATTTTTGAATACATTTTATCTGCAGTATTTCCTTACAATACAAAAATGAATATTTCCTAACAGTTAGTTTTGGTTGTTTGCCATCAACTGAATGTAAACAAATTAACTTTTGCTTTTTTAACGCAGTAACACACAGTGACACTAATGTCAATATTTACAAACGATATTATCGGCAATGGTATATTTGTTCAAAAATCTTCGTTGTCGTAAATTAAATTGTTAAATCATTATCAAAAATAGTTTATTATCAACATTTTTTTTCTCTTAAACGTCAATAAATAAAGAACAAACTACATACCTCATGGGATATGTTTATTTCAAACGGTCGAATATCATCGTCCACTTTTGCAGTATCACATCCCCACCATATTTCTTCATATTCTGGTATAGCTGGTACTTTGAATAATAATAATCTCAATCCATAGATTCCTAACGAGACTGCTACTAAAAACAGTATGCCAAACTTCACAATCATTTTACAACAAACTTGAAAATTTATTTATTGCACTCGCTTAAAGTGATTATCTTAGGTTGATAGCACGTACTATTAATAACATTATTTGACAGAGCTCAAGTAATCAAGCACTACAGCATACAGGGTAAGCCAAAAATACTAAACAGGTTATTTGTTTTTAATGAGGTGTTAAATTTAACAAAAATATGATGGTGGTGGACAAAATCATCTTGTGACGTTTGTTGCTTTGATATACAGGAAGTTATATCCAACCATTTCGATTGAAAGCGGTTATGGGAAATATCAAACCACTCGGGAGGTCTGGAAATTTTCACCAGGCTGTAAAATGTTAATAGAAACAGTTTTCCATGAAGAGTGTTTGCCTGGGAAGTAGTTACGTATATAGCTATCCTTTGTCTTAGCACTACAATTCCAACTCCGCCTTGGAGCTTTCAGTATCCCAAGTTGCCCCAGCCTCTATGAGTATAGTTCATATAATAGCCCTCGTTTGTGACGTATATCCAGGTTTTGGGTATGTCGTTTATTTCATTCGCAATTTTGGCATATAGCTAACCTTAAATTTGATTTATTAAATCATCAGGATCGTATTCAGACAACTTCGAAGAGGCTATGAAATTCATAATTACTAGTTTCTTTTCCTAACTGGAAATACTTGAGAAAATGCTGATGTTTTTCCGTGTATTTAGGCATGTTTTTGTATTATTTAGTATATATTTACGATATAAGTGTCGTAAAGATTGATATTACGAAATGAGATGGGAAATTTGTCAAACGAGGTCTTATTGTAATAACTAATATTATGGAATTGAATGTTATACAATAAAATTATTAAAAATATCTATTGTTGATGTTTTGCAAGTATTATTAATAATAAGATTATAAATACAAGTACAAGTAGGTCGTAGGTAAAGTATAGTACAAAACTCGTGTTGTGAAGCATTTTACGCACTCACGGAATTACTTTTCCCTTTGTGCGTAAAATTATTTTTACCACACACGTTACGTAATATACTATTACCCCACTAGTGCGGTAAAGTATTTCATTAAGAAGCTCATATCAGTATCGTTATGTTTGATATCACATATTGGTAGTGGGTGAATGAACATAACAATAAGATTAATATTCACTTTTCATAATTAATAATTGACCTTAAACAACAAAGTACATACCTGACGAGAGCTGTAAGTGGGACATTAGAAAAAGAAGTAAGACACATTGCCGCTAAGAAAGATACGTCTTCATCCTTTTTTTAATGGTATAATTTATCCCGATTGATAGGTCGCGCTTGCGGGTAATCTAAACATGAATTAATCAGTTATGGTTAACGTTTGTAATACATTTAAACATTATTGTGATATTTTGATTAGTATTAATCGCAGACCTGCCTTTTTTACCATTTCCTCGAACGTAATGTTTTAGAAGGACATTAACAAACGATAACGCTCACCAAAAAGATTATTATATGAACCCTACTCGAGTATCACCTCTATAGATATTGGAAAATTGTGTGAATAGGTTGCCCATCAAGTTACTTGCTTCTACTTCCTCAAGTAATAGTATATTACGTAACAAGAGTTGTACGCACGAAATGAAAAAGTTTATGCAAGAAGCCGCGCAGCGACAAGTGCATGAATTTCATGAGTGCTTAATGCTATTACAACTTGTGTAACGTACTATACTTCTTATACGCCCATCTATTTTCTTCTGAGAGCTCATAATTTCATATGTCTCACTACTAACAGATATATTCGTAGGTAAAGATGAGAACATGTTCGGATACTATATTTTGTTACAAAAATTGACAGCATAAATGATATGAAGCTTATTTCCATATTAAGAAAACGCGTATTATTTTTTTTGAAATTGTATAATGTGTTGCCGGCATTTAGGGGCATCACTGTTTTAAACTAAAATGTATTCCTCGAATGCTAAAAGTTTTTATGTTTTTCCATTGATTAAAAGTATGTAAATAAACCAAATAAAGTAGTTCGTGAATAAAAATTTGATTGTAATTTAATTAAACCAAGAAGTTTAAGTTCTCTTCTCAAAACGCACGTGTATGTTATGAGATCTCATTACGTGCATGTTGAGGAATGTTGACAGTGCGATTTTTGACGTTTACAGACATGGGCGTAGAAAAAAATATTTATAATGGTAGCATACTCAACAGTATCCTTATCTAAATTGTGAGAGTGGTTTATATGACTCGGCATTGTAAATTGATACAGGATACTATTTTTCTTCGATGACAAATTTAAAATACCTTTCAAAGGAATTCATCACTGTGCTAAATAACGTAATCTACAAATGTATTTCATCGGAAATGTATTTAGTAATAGAGTTCGGCTTGATACCTGATGCGAAGCCTCGACTGATCGAAACACATTAATAAAAGCATGTCAGATATATCCGGTTAACCGGAATCCGGGAATCCATAGAGCATATATTGAGAGCCGATAGCCGATACGAAGAGAGAAAAAAATTTCACGCCTTTATACCAACACGAAATGGAGGTCTTAAAAAAAAGGAGTTTAGTCTTGATGGTGAAAATTCTAGAAAATAAAAAGGCAATAACTGTAATATAAGTACCTATTTTTGAGGCAGATTTGTCTTTTGAGTGATTATTGAGTATAACAACAAAGTTGGCTCCTTTCAACAAATGTCGATTGTCAAAATTAGCTGCACTTGACAGACTTTTGTCTGAGTAAATCCATATATTCTTTATTATTATCATTAACTTTGTTTGAAGACTTAAATGGCTGAAAACTTACATTCCGTGTACAAAGAAGCCGCCGGTTAGGAGAGAAAAAATCAAATAAAAAAAGCTTCGTTACACGAGTTCGTTCCATTTTCTATGTAATGTGCTATCTCAACGTTGATGGGAGTGGAAGCAATCAGCAGATACATCACGTCATTTAGTTGATGGTTTCGGAAATGCTAATCCCGCTTCAGTTAACCCTCGATAACTAATATGGGTTTTATCTGTAACTCACTACCTGCGAAGCTACAAGATACGGGGAGATTCGGCGCTAATCATTTCATAATGAAACAATTTATCAAAACAATCCGCTTCACATTAAGTAGATAAGTTGATGGAAAGTTTTACATGAAAATTAGTATTAAAAAAGTTAATTCTTTCGAATGCTACTGGTGTTTTGGCTAATTGACTGACTAATCAGAACCTCAGTATTTGGGCTTTTTGTGCTCTTGGCTGTATCGTTGATTTGAATATAACAGTAGCTCTTATCAGGATCAACAGACTTTTCACTAGGTCCTTTTCGGGGAAATTCGAAGGTAATGTGAGGCTGTTTTTTCCTCTACCACAAACAACCGACAGATAGGTTCCTGTATATGCCAAAGAATGTCTAATGCCTAAGAATGTTTTGATCAGGACTTTGTTCCAGCTTCAGTTACAATTCAAACAGTATGTCAGAGATTAAACGAGGTGAGGTTCCGTTCGCGACGATTTTTGAGAATAGTTCAAATTCGGCATTGTAGCAGAATTAATAGCGTCAATCAAAACAGTGCTAGGTCAAAACAGCGGCGAACAAAATAGCGCTAGACGAAATAGCGCATAACAAATACAGCAGCGAACAAAATAGCGCTAGACGAAATAGCTTAGAACAAAAACAGCGAAAACAGTATTAACTATGTAACAAGCTACAAAAAGCAGTATCATCATTCTTTAAAATAAATGTGTAAAGTACCATTTGACAGTTTCTAATATTTTTGTCAAATGCCTATTTTGCCCCATCAGCTGGGGCAAAATGGAAGGGGCATAATGAGCATAAAGTTTAAAATGAATTAAAGAGGACCTGAATTGGAAAAAAATGCATTTATTGTTTATCAATTTTGGCCTTTTTCAACACAGATTCAACATTAAACTCAACTTAACTTCTTCGTTCACTCCAAATTGATCTGCAGCAGTTTTACACCCACTATTTGATTCTAATAGCATTTTAATAGAATTTTTTCCCCTAGATTGCCTATTATTTTTTTTTGTATGTACGTACTATATCTCCTTTCTCTATGTGAAAAAAACAGTCGTTTAATTTGAATTATATTTTTAGTAGCATGGTGCAAAATAGGCAGGTGCTCATTTTACCCCACCCATTATGCCCCTGACGCCATTTTGTAAATAACATGAATATATCATAACTTATCAAAGCTCATTAATTCCTCTGAACACTATTAATAGAACTAATATACATACCTTTTTGTAATTGATAAGTCCGAACTCTCCAGATAATCAATTACCAGGTCTATTCCTGCATTTAAATATTACGATTATTTTAATTTTAAGTACGCAAGTACTGAAATAAGTATTAGGACACCCTACGACAGGCAGACTCATACTAAAATATTTCGAATTTCGGAGCATCTAAACATTTGTTTCACAGGAATGGTGACCTTCGAAGGTACAGTAGCGTCTGCTCCGGTCTCCCCTAACGGTATTTCTGGAAATCAGGAAGCTGATGAACTCGCGAGAAGAGGTTCAGCAACAGCATGTTGGACCAGAACCAGCACTTCGAACCACAAAGAAGGTAGTCCGAAGGCAAATACAAAAATGGGTACAAAGCCAACATAGACTTCAGAGGAAGAACGCTCCAAAGCAGGTACACAGTAAAACTTTCATAGGTGACACGTGTAAAATGGGTCGTAGAACTACTGAATATCAGTAGGAATGAGCTAAAAATTAATACAGGTTATCTAACGGGTCATAAAAGATCATCTGACAAAAATAGGGTTATATAACTGGGACCTCAGCTGTGGCATGGAGACCGAGACCGTAACCCATATCTTATCTGACTTATCTGTAATGTGAGTGTTCAAAATGTTCACCATTTCGATAGAAACAAGCTTCATATCGATTTTGTAAGTCAATAAACATATTTATAAAAAGTGGTTGATGTAACTGCCGAAAAATATATTGTATTCTTTCCGGTAGTTCGGTAATATTCACCGGCGGATTTTCCGAGTGAAATATTTTGTCCTTCATTATGCCCCAAATGTATGCGTCAGGTGGCGTCAGATCAGGTGAATGAGAAGGATATTCGAAGTCTGTTCCCCGAGAAATTATTCTATTATCGAAATGCTGACGGAGTAAGTCTAAGGTGCGCACAGCTGTATGGCTCGTTGCACCATGTTGTTGGAACCATTGTGTGCGAAACTGTAGATTTCGTGCACGCAAAAGTTATTTAGATCTCTCACAAAAGGTATAATGATTTTCTTTCTATAACGCTCTTGGTTGACAGTTAGTGGATTCTGATTATCATTAAGACCTTTTCCGTATGAACGAAAATAATGCTCTACACGAAAAAAAAAGAATCGTTGTATCAAGTAAAATTTATTTGGATCAATTAAATTAAAGTGTCATATATGCACGACAAAATATTATTTTGGAGTAATTAAAATAATTTCTTGGTTTCAATGCAGGTTAAAGTATTGATGCAACTAACTGTTTGTTGACTGAACCAAATATTTAGTCAACTGGACCATTTTCATAAATTATTTTGATGAAATTATTGCTTCAACATAGTGAATATTTTGTTGAATTGAATCTGAAAAATGATCAAATCAATTGAGAAAAATAATGATTTAGTCAATTTTTTTTTGTTGAACAAATTATAATAAATGATCCAATGAACAAACGTTATCATCATATCAATTTTTTTTTGCCTGAGTGCTATAAAAAAAAAAGTTAAGTATACTTCATAACATTTTATTTAAAAAGAAAAAACAATAACAAAATAAAATATTAATTTTCTAAAACATAAAATCAAACTTCCACTAACTGCATTTCTTTTCAACCGCAATAACTTTTCCATAAATTGGAAGCAATCCACTTGCAAATTCACTATAAGGGCATCGGGGAAAATCAAATCATAATATATGTTGATCTACAAAGAAGTAATAATAAAAATAAATAGAATGAATGTTCTAAACAAGCATAAAGGAAATTCTTGAATTTTCCAATATAAATATACGAAATGCAGCCCCAATGAATGTATCACATGTCCCTTTATCAAACACTGAATTTAGGTAGCACTACTATTACGCTTAGAATTAACAATTTGCAAGTTAATGATGATGAATATAACAAATTTAAAGTGAAGGTAATGTCACATTACCTTACATTTCCAATTAGGTAGGTTAGGTTAGGTAGGATCATAGCAAAGTACCGTAACTTTGTAAAAAAGACATTAGGTAGGTACTTACTGTTTAAAACCGGGTTTAATCTCAGTTTAAATTCATGTTTCGTTTAGAATGTGATGTATGCGATTTAAGATACACCTGATACAAGACAAACTACCTATCATCTTAAAACAAATCTGAACATTTTTTCGGAAGAAACGAGATAATATAATATTTGTAAATAGAATACATAATTATATTTACCTGAATAATCCGCTATTCCAGAACAATTTCCAGAAAACAGGTTATCACTCACCTAACGATCTTACTCCTATCTTAGAACAATATAAAATGAAGAATGAAGTGAAAACGTTGTGATAGATAAAAACAGGACAATCTACTAAGCAACAACATTTTGAATGAAACAGATAATCAGTCGATACAAATATGAAATTATTCCGATTGAACTATTGCATCTATTGAAACAAACAAGAATGAATAGTTCAAATTGACTGTTGAAATTGGTTACTTCAGTGATTTTAAGTTCCAAACCAATTCATTTTTTGTTTTAAACAATATAGTGTACATGCTTGATTGAAAAGCAAATATTAAGGTTGAATTAATATTATTATTCGCTTAAAAGGAGTTGAAAAATGCTTCATTTAAAAAAATTTATTTTGAACCGAGCGAATTCACTTGTTTGAGTCAACCAAATATTATATTTGAGTTAATAATATTATTCGCTCAAAGTAAGTTAAAATATATTTCATTTGACAAGTGTATGTTTGAATCAAGCGTGTTCATTTGTTTGATTTGAATGAATCATTTTTTTGAGATAATATTATAATTCTTTGATGTAAATTAGGAAATACTTGACTTGATAAATAAATTTTGGTTCAAGAAATTTCTAGGATTAGGTCGATAATTCCATTTTGTTTCGGCAATTTCCTTGGACGAATACATTCAGTATTTGATATGAGTGAAATTTAATCGAGTTAATCAAATAAAAGTGACTAAATAAATTTAGTTGATATAACAAATATTTTTTTTCCGTGTACCAAAAAAACTTTTTTTTCCGTTGTTAGAACCATTTTTAAATCAAATTTAACTGTAGCGTACTATTAATATATCAGCTAATGATAACTAATGATAATTGAGTCAAATATGACAAATCCATATTACATAAACAACTCCACAGCACTCTCTGTTTCGGTACTGTTTATTTTGGCGGATACCGTATTTATGAAACATATTTTATTTCTAATTTTGCTTATTCGGCACTATAGTCTATTTTCATAAATGAGATGGAAGTAAAATAATGAAGCATAATTATTTTTGTGCGGCGCTATTTTGTCGACCGCTACTTTGTCCGCCGCTGTTTTTGTTCTGCTATATTTTTATGCGGCGCTGTTTTGTCCAGTGCTATGTTGTCCTGCGCTGTTTTGACTGACGCTATTCTGCTACAGAGCCTTTAAATTCATAGGCAAAATCGATCGACAGGATTAAAAAGCGTGTGAATTGGAGCAGTTTATTCGGTGTACCAGTTTAGACTTTGACCGCGGGTATGTTGTGATTAATGGAGGATGAAGACTCAACAAGACAATACCTATTTATTTTAAAGTATACATTCTCTATTTTCCTTTTAATACGGAACGAAATGAAGTTCTATCACGCTCGTTCAACAACTACTTCCTCAATCGACTGAAACTGAATACACGTAGGATGTGTTATTTGATACAACCATTAGCAGCAAGCCACAAAAAATAGGTTTCCTTCGAACGTGAGAGGTTCAATAATCCTTTAATACGAAGTGCATTTTACATACGTCCCACCATAAATCTTCCACGCTTACGAAGAATATACAAGGTGTTTTTTCAATAATAGTAAAGAATATTTATTTAAAATAAGAATAATGATATTTTTGTTTTTTTTTTATTTTTATTTTCACCGAACAATACATTGGTTTGAGAGTGAAAATCTAGTGAAAACTGGAAAAAACTCGTTTATCGCTTTCTCATCTAGGTATGTAATGTTGGGATGTTGCTTAGTATCACTAAAATTAGAATTATGAAACGTCAACTTTTTTGGTTAACATTTCAGACAATAAAAATGTGCAATAATGACTTCAGAATTTTGTTTTTTGGTGGAATAGTATACATATTTCCTTAAATTATTTCATTCATATATTTAATAAATTATTTCACTTTTGTGATTTGTGATGAAATAAACTAGTAGACCAAAAATCAATATTCTAGAAGTATTTTACCGCGAAATTTAAAATTTTGTATGGTCTTTAAATAAGGATGAGAAAGGTTTCGGTAGGTCTTCTCTCATCGTTTGTCGACAATACAACAACTGTGCAGTAATCCATGTAATTATTTTAATATACGCTTATACAAAAACTTTTAGGCTGTTACTTTTTTTTACTTACACCGGTATAATTATTATGGGAAACACAGTTCCTGGGAAATACAGTTTCCTGGAACACAGTTCCTGGGAAGAACAGTTCCCGAAAAAAAAAACAGTTCCCGAAAAAAAAACAGTCTCCTGGAGCACCGTTTACTTGCACATAAAACAGTTTCTGGAGAGTCTGACTATTTCTGGGGTACAGGTTCTGGTTTGACGAGCAATTTTTCTGGATTACAGATTCCTGAGTGGCAAAAAAGCCTCTGGGTCACAGTTCCTGTCAAACTGAGAAGTTTCCCAAATACCGATTCTACAGACAATCCATAGTACCTACATAGACAGCTACATCATCAACATCATCGTCTATACTTCAAACAACTGTATTTTTTTATATTTGCTACTAACCCATCTTTTTTGTAATTCCAATACTGTAATTATACACATTTTTTTTACTCACTTAGGTTTAATTACTATGCAGAAACTTTAAGTTCCTTTCTTTTCAAACAAATAAATGTTAGCTGACCATTAAATTTGATTTTTTTTCTAATTTTATTTTAGGAAAGAAAATTAGTGGCGCCCTAAAATTGCTTTCTCTTTTTTTCTTGTTTTGCTAAAAAAATAAATTTTTTCTTTAGATCAATAAGGTAACAAAGCCCTATGAACTGGCTTAGTTTACCTCCAAATTTTATTGTTTTTTTCACGTCATTCAACATCATAATTTCATCAGCGAAATTGAGCAACTTTTGTCTCATTGGCACTCAACTTTAAATAGTGTAATAAAACAACAATTTGATGTCACTCTCTCTGAAGGTGAAGCTTCATCACTCACAAAATAGTGCATGTCAGAGGAATTGATCATTTTATGGGATTTGTTTTTGAAAACTTATTATAATAAAAATTATTATAATGCCCCCACTTCAAACTATACCACGAAAACTAGTCTCGTTAACATTCTAAGCTCTCCATCTGTGTTTCTATGAGTATGCAATT
>CAJUYI010000977.1:27852-77712 GCA_910591695.1 Galerucella pusilla | reverse complement strand
TTGAGCCTGTGTCGTTCGATGTTTAATCAATATTCGGATAATGCACAGCTTTATTATATTATTTACGCAGAGCATTTGTATGGATTTATGGGTTCGTTAGTTTTATTTATTGGTAATGTGATTCTCCAGAACCGGATCCACAAAAGGAATTTTTTTCTCTAAATATTTTCAAAATAGCTTTCTAGGAACGCCACGAACTAAGTATGAAGAATATTTGTATCTGTATTTGTAAAGTATGGAGGGTGATTTCAGGCCCACAGCACTTATGCCAAATGTGACCCTTTGTACGTCCTTCCCAGGGGTTGTCCTCCTAGGTCATCGTCCATCCGGTCCTTTCCAGGAAGGTAAACAGGTCACTAGGAGACATTTCCTTTATATCGGCAGGTGTAGCCCAAGACTCTTTGAACACACGAACACACACTATCTCATTGACAATAACTCCAGGGATTCGCAGACAGTTTCTTATCCCTGTCCACATAGAGCCCTACTAGCCCTGTATGGAGGTGTTTCCTTATTTGATAGTGGCCAGTCGGAAATCCTACTGTTAAGCGTAGGCTTTTCCTGGTTATAATAATAATCTTTATTCATAACACTATTTTAGAAAGATCAAACAAACATTTGTCGTACATGCTCGCTAAAACCAGATGTGGTCGTGCACGAGCTTATGACTAAATATTAATTTTATATCTTTCAACAAATATAATACATATTAAAAGGAAAAATATCAAAAGACAATAGAACCTCTTAAATATCATATGACATATAACATATTTTTTATAACATATTTTAATAAAAGTAAATTTAACCAATAAGACCATTTAATAATAAAAAGAAGAAAAGAAAATAATGTGAACACATGAAATATCGATCTAATTTAAATAATGGTAGAAATGGTAGATTACGTTTAACTTGAAATTGTTTTATTTTCAATTAGTTCATGTATATCTCTCCTATCACAATTCAATAGATACTTCTTAAAAATATTTTTTATCAGCGCAGTTGAATTTATGGTTGTTAAATAAACCTTATACATATTTGGTAAAGAGTTATATATTCTTCCACACAGATATGTATCTAACATATCTTTGGCCCACAGATTTTTTACTAGTCTCTGTAGTTACATGATTATTTGTTTTATATCGGTTAGAATAGTTGTGTTCAATGCTTTTTAGGATATTGCGGTTTTTGTAGAAAAATATTAAGACAGAGTATGTATATAACTGTCTAATATCCATAATTTTACTTTCTTTAAACAGGGAGTCTGAAGGGTAAGTCCATTTTTAATTTAAAATAATTTTTAAGATCTTTTTTTGTAGAACATCAATCTTTTTCAGGTGAATTTGAAGAATTCCGCCCCATCCGAGTATACCATAGTTTAGTCTCGACTGTACAAGTGAATGGTAAATTATTTTCAAATAAGGAATATCTAAACATGTTTTAAGATATCTAAAATTTTGCAAGGAGATATCTTAAACATCTAGCAATATCTTTAACATGTGCATTCCACTTGAGGTATGAATCTAGTTTTATGCCTAAATATTTGATTTCGTTCACTGACTTGATAATTGCGTTGTCATCGTTTTGTACTCGTATTTCTTTGTAGTGCGGTAAAGAAGATCTATAACTACAAAAGGGAACAAAATGTGTTTTCTCAAAGTTAACAGTTAATTTTTTATGGTTAAACCAGTCAATAATTTTACGTAGATCTTTTTCTGTTTTTGTTTTTAAATCCTCCCAATTTTCAGCTGTGTAAATGATGGCGGTGTCATCAGCGAAGCTAATTATGTTATCTTCACTTTTAATACTAAAAAGGCCGTTAATGTAAACACTAAACAATAAAGGACCCAGAACAGTGCCTTGTGGCACTCCGTAATTAAGTGTTTTATATTCACTGAAGACATCATTCACTTTCACTATTTGTTGTCTATTATTTAGGTAACTAATCATCAGATCAAGTGATGTTCCTCGTACTCCGGAGTCTCCCAAAGCATCAATCAATTGTTTGTGAGAAACAGTGTCAATTGCCTTTGCGAGATCCAGGAATACACAGGCTGTTGGTTTTATATCATCAATGAGTTTGTAGATGGTTTTAGTTAATTTGGCAATTGCATCATTTGTAGATAAGTCTTCTTGGAAACCATATTGGCAAGTTGATATTAATTTATGTTTATTAAAAAAAGTATTTAAACGTATTTTTTTAGCCTTCTCAAAAATTTTAGTAAAAGTAGTTAATAATGAGATTGGTCTATAGTATTTCTTCGACGCCAGCTTCCCAGGGTCACCCAAGGAGATCCTGGCAAAACTGCCTCTCTTGATTTCATTCCATCTCTTCAGTAATTGAGCATGGGTGGAACGAATGGCTATTTCCGCAATTGCCGAAGTTTTCAGACCTTAGTTGTCACTGGATCATAAAAGACTTGCAGTCTTCACCTTGAGCGGTTACAATGACTCGGCGAAACTAAACAAACATCAACCCGGAGTTCTCCTTAGTCAAAGTGGTACAGCTCTCTTGCAAAATCCACTTCCTCTGTCACCAACGAGAGAGTTCTACTAGATATCACTTTACACATCACAAGACACGCCTTTGCACTTTATTTTGGCAACTGACACTAACTGTTTATAGTGTATACCTTTCTCACGACAGAATGTCCTGCAGTTTCGTGATATCACAATTGTGTCTCACCTTCGTGGCATCCGTGGCAATGCAGCTTCAGGAATAGAATATTACAAAGTTTCAGACTATATGTTCGAGGTCCATAAAAAGTTCAGATCATTATTTTGAAATAATCAATCAGTGAAAGGAAAGGATTTTAAATGCTGGCTTCGAGAAATTTGCATTGTTACACCATTCCAATTAACTTGTTGTTCGAAGTCTGTAATAATTCAATGACTTATCGATCTTCCTCAGCCACCTAGCGCACAATTAGTTTCGTTAACAAAACTCAGCTTCCTGTTTAGTTGTGATCAACAAGCTGATTGAGATTCTCTCGAGTCGCTCTTCCCGCAAAATGGATTACGACAATTACATCGAGTTATCTAGAAACCTGCAACAATTATATTGAACAAAATTAACATTAGTTTATGTTGAAAATCCTCCCTGTATTATCGAAGTAACAAAAATTGATTTGTAGTAAAAATCATTCCGGCGTGACTAAATTACAAAGTAGGTAATAGGTACTTGGAATTTTCAAGATCTTCCTCGCCAAAATATGCAAAACTGAATTTCCGATCTTATTTCCTGAATAAGCATTTTGTACTTCAGAGGGAATCTAAATTGCCAATTGAAGTATCCTTTCACATATCTTACTTTTCTAGCATCTCCATGCAGAAGAGGTCGTGTCTCCGCAACGTTCGTAGCTCTCTATAGCCACTTGTGGCTACACAGCTTCGCTCTGCATTTCCCCGATCCTCGTCGTTGGCACTCTTCACTATATTCTCGGATATACAGGACTGACTTCGATTTTTACAAGCGCTTAAAAGTATTCGTATATTTTCAATACACTGTTGACATTATTCTGATTTGGATTAGTTTTATTGATTGAAACAAACCTCATTAGAACAACAATGGGCCCTTTCAGTAGATGCTTATATCTCAAAACAAATATTTTATTTGAAAGCTCACTGATAATTTTTCACTTTGTGCACCTTTTTTTCGGATATAAATGTCACAAAGCTGAATAAAAAATTAAACAAATATTATGGTAATTTGAACACGCGTTTGACCTTGGGGGCAAGTGACGTCATAAGGTCTGGATTTATGTTGGCAGTATTTGTCAGAATGTCTGGCCAAATGCTGCTACGGCCAAAATATCCAACGAAGAAGCAAATCTTCCTCGTTTTGGTCAACTTCTTTTGAGCTTTTGCTTTTTCGAACCCTGATTTTCGTCTGTTTTCATCTCGAGGAATGTAAATGAATATTTTGCTTGGGTAATTTCATGGAGCTAGTATTGAGAGGAGTCGCTACTCCTATCATAAAAGTGGTATCGGTTTCGCCATTTTACTTCCACTTCTCTGTCAACTTGACATTAGTATTGTTTTGTGGATGTGAATTGGGTATTTTTGGATTTTCTTTTTGTTAGTGTCTTTTTTTTCTATTTTAATAATTTAACAATAATGGTTTCTTGTGCTTCACGAAGTTGTACAAGTAGAGACAGTGTAAATACGAAAAAATCATCAGGAACAACATATCATAGGTTAGTAAACAATCGAAAGGACTGTACTGGAATATATTTCTTTGTGCTCCAATAAGTTTTATTCAACTTCATATTATATTTAATGTTTGTAGATTTCTTAGAACTCCATCAATAAGAGACATGTTGTTGATATTTGTAAAAAGAGGTTCTTGGCAGTCAACAAAATACCTACAGTGTTTCTATATTATCAATTTCACTAGTGAATATATGTTTATTGATTGAAAATTTAAATAGTCCGGCTCTGCCGACGACGCCATATTGCTCACATCACAATGTCACTCATGTGATACCACTTTCCTCTTATAAGATAGTCGACTGCACAGACCAAATACAACCAAGTCGACTGTGTCATCTCATCTTAATAGTAGCTCCATGGGTAATTTATACAAAAACAAATAATCCAAAATGGAAGAGAATATCAATATCAATTTCGAGGTTACATGAGATGTCAAAATCAAAAACCAGGGAAGCAAACTTTACAAATCCAATGGAAATAACGGTCTGTCGTTTTCAAGGTCATAGGCTTTTTGACGTCACAACGGATGGAGGAGTGACGTCACGTTAAAACCGCGCGCTGCTTTCCGTACTTTCGATAATTTTTTTAGGATAGAAATCCAGCTCCAGAAAAAAAAATTAAAAAATAAGGGGACATTTTTTCATAAAATACTTCAATTCAAACCAATAAAAAATATTACTAAAAAGGCCCATTAGCTCCACCTTAGAAATATCAGTAGTGCAATCTAAAATTATCAAATGATATTTGGCTTTTTTTATTCCATTAACTATATTACAGACTTTGATGCAACAGGAGCTTTCGTTTCTTCTTTTTTAAGCACCCTAAGTAACTGGAACAATACTAGATGAACACATATTTCACATTAGTTTTGATAGCATTAAACCGAAGAACATATTCACTGAGCGGGTTAATATCCTCATCCCATCCAGGGAACAGGTGATGCATCTAGGTGATTCTGAAGAAATAATCTGGTTCACCGATGGATCCAAAACAAACCATGGTACTGGGGCTGGTATAAGTGGATCTAGAACGAAACTCTCTTAACCTTGGTCGTTACACAACTGTGTAGCAGAGACAATTGCCGCTATAGCCTGGATTGATGGAAACATCAGAAGAGGATATATTGGACAAAAAATTAAACTGTTCACCGACAGCCAGGCTCTGCTTAAAGCTATAAGCAATCCATCAACTGGGTCTAAACTGGTAAAAAACTGTAAAGAATCCCTTAGCATGCTGGCAAGAGACAACAAAGTGTCTCTAATATGGGTGCCAGCACATGAGAGGATTGTAGGTAGTGATGAGCAAAATTGGTCTTGGTCTTGCTGTCTTGGTCTTGGTCTTGCCAAAAAGCAAGACCAACACCGAGACCAAAACCCTTCGACTCGCAAGACCAAGACCAAGACAGAATGAACAAGAACAAGACTAATACCAAGACCGACTATGCAAGACCAAGACTAAATACGCAAGACTCAACCAAAAATTCTTTTTCACAGCAACTATATGAGATAAAATATTTGTAACAGCGTCAACATATGCTTTTCTAGGAACAATATAAGTTGGCATGTCGAATTGTAAGTTTTCTTTACTAGATTTTAACGATATACATGAAAAAAAAGAAATCACTGTTTAAAAAAAAAATCTACAAAAATGTTCGAAGATTACATAATGTCTTAATGAACTTTTTTTAATTCAAAGATAGTAACTTTAGGTTTACAAATGTTTGTTGCATGAAAATAAAATGTTTACAAAATGTTTTTAAAGATGTTCGTTAAGAAATTATGGCAAGACCAAGACTAAAACCAAGACCAAACAAAATACAGCAAGACCAAGACCAAGACCGAGACCAGACAGATTTGAGCAAGACCAAGACCAAGGCCAAGACCAAGACCAAGACCGAGACTGTTCGAGTCTTGGTCTTGGTCTTGCTTTGCTCATCACTAATTGTAGCAAAGGAAATGGCAGACCAGCTATCTAAAAAAGGCTCTAAAGGAGCCTTCACAGGTCTGGAATCGTTTTGTAGAGTCAGAAAAGATTACATAAGAGGGGAAGTCGGGAACTGGCTAGTTAAGGAACACCAACTCAAATGGAGGCTAACACAAGGACACCTCTGTACTAAGAGTCTACTGAATAAGTTAGACAAGGAACTCTCGTCCAGGCTGTTGAACCTTGGTGAGAGAAATCTGGAAACAGTTACCGACCTGGTGACTGGACACTGTACCCTGCGGAAGCATCTGCACAGGATGGGCAAAGTTAGTGAACCTATGTGCCGAAAAAGTGAATTTTACGATGAAACACCTACTCACATACTCTGCTTCTGTGGGAATTTACAATGACTCACACAACAATCACAACTACTGAGGATTCTTCCAGATAAACTAGTGGCCTATATATAGAAGACACGAAGCTTAAAAAATGGAAGTGGGTAGATAATATGGGTACCTGATGGTACAAAGATTCAGTTCAAGTGCCTGGGCTGTTAAGCCCAACCCAAACGAATGAAGCACCATATGTACGTGCTCTTCCATAATGGGATCAAATTCAGATAGCAGGTCAACTATTTCAAAGAAGTTCCCGTTATTTGATCATACAGCTTGTCGCTTGTACCTTCGAGAGCCAGATAATTTTCACAAAGCGTTTTATTGATTGATACGATTCTTAAAAGCACTTCGTGCCAACGGACAAATGTCCGACCTTGCAGCGAGCCCTGACCACAGTTGAACACAACAGTCGTAAAATATTTGGTCAAATTCAAAACAAACAAACAATATTAAGCGGTGTAGTTGCAGAAACCTTCAGATTAATATCCTGTTTATATGAATTCACTAATGTATGAATGAAGTTAGTATTCTGTCAATCAATTAGTTAATGAGTATTATCATAGAACACACATTGAGGAATCATAAATGATGGCATTTTAGAAAATAACAAGTTAACCTGACACAGCAACTGAACCAGATGTACATTTTCAGCCGCATTATTAGCACAAGTATTTAAATATTTAATAATAGGATTTGTTTAAGAGATAGCGGAAGTGCAAAAGCAGCTTGTGCGTTTCATATTAATTTTAATAAGCACAGTATGGTGCGGCATCGAGCATAACAGAATTGAGAGGGCTGTGACCCCTGTAGAATTTCGAACTTGTTGCTATGTCATGTTAGGGTGAGACGTCGTTCAGCTGTTTCGATGCTATAACACCTGGTGAAATCAACAGCTGACCCAGTGAAACAACAGACATCTGTCTACGTCACGGCTGACACGATTTAAACAATGCTTTATTTTGTATTGTATCTATTCTTGTTATATATTAGTGTATGAATTAGGGATGTCGCTTACGCGTGCTTTGTTGGATGAATCTTCTTTTTTAAGTAGCCTTCTACTGAATATTGAAGGTTTGCTTTATATACGGAAGGTATGAGAAGTGAATAATTTTAAATTTTCAGTCGTGATGATGCAGATTTTATTTATTATGGACCTGAGTTCAATGTTGCTAAACTGTGAAAATTTTCTGAAAGTTTTGATGTTATATCTACTTCCAAATAGGTATATAAATGGAATCCTACTGCCTACTTTTGTAAAAGAAACTGGGCCGTCTACAAGAACAATATTGAAATACGATCTTTGGTATAAGATATTCGATACTGACCTTAAATAGTGAATTCTCTACTCTCATAATCTCGTTCAGCTTCCAAGTAATCGTATAATGATAATATAAAAGGTTCAATGTCATATATCAATACTTTAATGTCGTTTAATTTGAAACTTGAGCACCGCTCCACTTGACTCCACTCCATTTCTATTGAGTTCAGTTCACAGTAATAAGGAAGTAGTCTTAAGATGTCAGCATTGTTTGTCACTATGATCCCTGTCTTTTTCAAACAATACAACCAGTTTTTCAATACTAATGAATGTTTTTTAAGAACATCGGTAGTTTTAGGTTTGTTCCAGCACGCGATGAAACCAATTCGGAATTGTACTGCGTATGCGCCGTGGCGATTTAGTGTTCCAGCGCCTTTTTTGAGAACTAGTTTAATTGATCGTTTTGACATCACCAGTTCTCGGCGCCTCAGCCTTTAGGCTTTTTGTTCTCCTAGTTGTGCCGTTTATATGAAGAGACCAATGGCCCTCATCAGGCTTCTCACCAGGTGCTTCTTGGAGAAATCCTCCCTTGGATGCTCTAGTCCTAGGAGTCTATATCTCCAATGAGACAATGTTTCACATAAAGAGAGGATATTTCCACCTCTTGTGCCAAGGACCCACTTAAAAGTTTCTCCGTTATGGTTATCTAGGGCAAGTAGTTTTTGTAGGCAGTCCCAGAAAAGTCTAGATCTGATCTATAGAGTTGCTTAGGATTTTAGTGATGCCTGACTATCAGAAAGTATAAGAATCTTCTGTCCTTTGTGCCCCCTTTCGATATTCAAACCTCCAACGGTAACTAGTAGTTACGGTAGACTACTAGTTCGATGCTACTTATCAACATGCAATAGAACCGTTCTACAACAGTTCGATCAGCTCTTGCAATTCAGCTGGTATTTCAAATTCTTACATATTTCACGCAAGCACTTGCGCAGGTTGAAGTTTAGTTTTGAGGTTAATTTTGAAATAAATCGAAACCAGTACAATTACAACGAAGACCTTAAGATTCGTTTCAATGATGAACAGCAAAAAGTTATAGGTGATAGTAATGATCGTAGCAATATTTTCACAAGAGAAAGATACGATTAAATACTTACAGAGGTAAAGGTAGCAAAAGCTTGTAAAAATAAGGGTGACGCAATTTCTTCGAAACAAAGACGACGATTGAAAAGGTACGTCATTTTAAAAATTGGTGAAACCGAAAAGCTGATAGAGAGGAGAATGGACGAAACTGCTGAGCTGCGTTATTTCTGCACGACCGACGAGTTATTTGACATTATTCATTCCGCTCATGTAGGGGGAGGACACAAGAGATTACGAGGTTTGTTATTTTATTTATTTATTTATATTCTTTAATTTATTTTATTCATGGATTCTAAACTGAAGAGAAAATATTGTAACATAACACGACAAATAATTGAGGTTCATTTGGTACTTTGCAAGCAGTGTCAATTAAAAAAGAAAGTTCAGTAATAATAATAATAATAATAACTTTATTGCTTATAGAAAACAATGTTTACAGCAAGGTTAGTGTGTGATAATATACAAAAAAAAAAAACTTTTTCCAAGTTTACAAGACAGTTTGTAATAAAAAATAAAAACAAAATGAAATAAATACATTATTCATCGAGTATAAATGACCTCAATTTGAGAATATTCCAAAGGTAGCAGCATATAGTTTTTCCCTCAGATAGGTTTATATTTTGTAGAGCATTTACTAATGTTTCAAAATTTTGCAGACAGGATATGTTTTGTTTCATAACTGTATATATCGGACACTCAAACAAAATATGAAAAACAGCTTCTTTCTCGTCCAGGTTACAAACAGTACATGTTAAAGTAGGATTGGTAGGATTGGTGCAGGAAGGTATGATATTTGGAAAATAGTAGTTTTTTTTGTGCTGTTAGATGACCATAAGATAATTGATTCCATAACTGCAGTGATTCAACGTCAACAAAAAATTGTTTGATTTGGGATGCCCAATTATACTTTGTGGTAGCGGAATTCATAATACGTAGCTGTTGCTCAAAACAAAGTCTGGGATAGCGAAATTTTTCCATTTGAAGAATCTTTAGTAACCAATTTATTGTCATTTTAAAAACATTGTACGACAACTTAACTCTTCCTGTTTCTATCCGAATAACAGAGTCCGGAGTATTAACCGCTACTAGAAGGATTTGTTTTAGGAAATGTATTTGCACCCTTTCCAGTGCATCCAAGTAACGAGGACCCCAAACAGAGACACTGTTAAACATAACGCTTAACGCTAGAGATTCAAATAGTTTGATTCTAGGGTACCACATGACAATTTTTGCCTTACACATCACAGGAATGAGAGCGCCAACGGCTTGTTTACCTTTTTTTACAGTTGCAGTTGACATTTCACTGAATAAGCCAGAGGAAGAAAACGTTACACCTAAATATGTATATGTATTACTCAATTCTATGATCTCGTTAAAAAAGAAAGTTCAGCGAAAAGGTTTAGTCGTAAGGTCAATTCTAACAAATGAAAGGAATTCGCGTTGTCAAGTAGATCTTATTGACATGCAAAGTAAACCTGACCAAGATTTTCGTTTTATTCTTAATTATCAGGATCACTTAACAAAATTCACCGTGTTACTGGCATTAAAAACAAAGACGGCTGAAGAAGTTGCCTAACATTTGGTTGATATTTTCTGATTGTTCGGCGCACCTATGATTCTACAAAGCGTCAATGGCAGATAATTTGCAAACCGAATAATAAAAAATCTGGCTGAAATGTGGCCTGGATTGAAGCTGGTACATGGAAAACCTCGCCATTCGCAAAGTCAAGTGTCCGTAGATAGATCAAACCAAGACGTAAGAGACATGCTGGTTACATGGTTGGCTGACCAAAACATAACGGAATGGTCTGAAGGGCTGCGTTTTGTGCAAAGCAATAAAAATCGTTCTCTGCATACAGGAATAACTAAAAGTCCTTATGAAGCCATGTTCGGCATGCCTCAAAGGATCGGTCTCAAGGATTCTTCAATTCCTAAGGAACTTCTGTCCAATATTGAAACAGAAGAAGAACTACAAAAGTTGTGCGTTCAGAATAATTCCGACGAACGTGAAGATGAACATTTACGTCTAGTTGAGGAAAATAGTTTGACAAGCAGAAGGAAAACCGATTATAAAAAACAACAAGAGAAAAATGTGTATACAATATGCGAAAAAGAAATTTCAGATTCAAATACTCATAAATGTTCAGTTTGTTTCTTACCTATTCATATCATCTGTGGTAAAGCTAACATGGGAAATGGAGAGGGTGAGCAGATCGTTACATGTAACCGATGTTAACGAAGAGAGAAAATAAGTAATGTCAGGGACGAGGCTAAAAGTGGACTGGAAAAGCAAGCCGAGAAAATGATTTCCCTTTCAAATTCAAAGTTACCACCCCTTGAAGTAGGAAGAACTGTTATTGTACGAGTACCTGATGTTGACAGAGGTAGACTTGCTCCGAGAAATGTGTTAGCTGTTGTACTTGGTATTAACGACTCTGGACTTCATCAGCTTGGTAGGTAATAAATTCAGGTCAACAATTTATAATCATTTTTAATCCATTTTCAGGCACGGAAGATGGAGCTTTGGAATCCTTGTATTGCCGTAATGAGTTTACATTAGCCGATTCCGACTTTATTGATATTTCGTCGGTTCCTTTAACGTCTGTATCTCTCCGAACTGCTTCTGGTTTAGCATCACGATCGAAACAAGGTTTTGTGCAGTGTAATTGCGAACGCTATTGCGTTAACAAAAACTGCACGTGTAGAGCCAAGAAAGTACTATGTAGCAGCAAGTGTCATAACAATAGTTCGTGTAAAAACTAGTAGATGTTTTAAGTATGCCACAAGTCACCAGAATTATACGAAGTAAATTTTTTTTATTTTGTGTTTGGACATTTTCTTTCTCTCTAATAATCAATTTTATTTTTTAAATTTGTATGCCATACTCTTATAGAAAATAAAATTATTTTTCCTCATTACAATGACCTTTCGACGTTTTGTTTGTGTGCTCGACTCGTTCTGGCAGCGTGACTAGTAACAAAATTCTTTCAGACTAACTTGGGAAAGTCAATACACATTCTGGCAATTGCAAAGGCTCCATAACGCGTTCTGGTCTACTCTAAACGACCGAAAAACGATATTTCTAACGATATTTCTGACATTGGCAATATACTAGTGGCCAGAACGCGTTTTGTGCGTATTTTTCGACCATTGGCCGATATCGGTGTTTGATCCTAACATATACACCAGTGCAGTGTGTGATCTTAGTTTCTAAACAATGTGGTGCGACAAAGATTTATAGGCAGCAGCAGCTGCAATTGTAATTATTTCACAAAAACAGAAAAAACGAGTCCGTAAATGTTGGACTAGACCAAGTCTTTTAGACAGAAATTCACATGGTGTCATACATCTTCTAAGTTCATTAACGAAAGATGATATAATATCGAAAGGTATTGGAAATGGATTTGTGGAAACTTTTTGTCGAATGAGTAGTAGGTACTGATTTGGAATTTGAAATTGAACATATATTTTCTGTTGCTAATTTAAACGGTATGTTTTTTTATTGTAATGTTTCTATCATTGATAAACTAAATCAGGTTGAGCGATATTTTCGGAAACGACGCATCGGCTTCACGACACAGGTTTCGAGTGAGGAACAAGCAACAACATGTCCACACTGATAAAAATACCGTTGAGAAACAGAAAATGTTTCTGCAAGTTATAGGAGCTTTTGTTGCTGCAACAGTACACAACGAGGAACTTTTGGCAACATTCAGAAACAAGTTCCAGGAACAAGCAACATAATCATAATGTTCCTATGTGCTGCTTTCGGTGTGGACGTGGCTTAAGGTAGAGGAGGAAGTCTTTTTCACTTTTGTATATTTACTTCAAATATAATCATTTATATAAAGGTTCAGTACTTTCTTTATGTTAGAGTTTGTGCTTCGTTTCCCTAATAACTTTTTAGCATGTCTCAGCATTTTTATCAGGCTGAAACTCAAGTGAAATATCATTGGAGCAGATTCTGAATCCATTGATTGTTAATCATTGCAATAATTCCAAACTAGTTCGACTTATTATTCGAATTGTCATGCGCAGTACATAAATCCTATAAATATTTCTCACAAAACAATTTTCAAATCACCAGAATCTGTTAAATTCAACAACAAACATTTAAAGTACCTTCAACTATAATTGTATTCCGATTTCAAGCTCCGTTTCCCTAAATATCAACGAGCACAAAACTCGATTCCCGATTTCCTATTTATTTTCTAAAAAGAACCATCGCCGATAAATTGTATTCATTTATTTTTACACTTGTACGAGTGAAGTATCTATACCTACTTGAAAATAATGTTTGGATTTAGAAGAACTGCTAATCAATAAATTCCTCAGGTGTTTTCAATTCCCGAGGAATAAGATTTTTCGAACAACGATGTAGATTGAATAAGAATGGGGAGAAAAGAGCAACACTTATTTTTTTTTGTTGAACTCGCAACTTGGAAAATAAGTTTGCGAAATGTTGTATATTTTTATTTCGGCATAAAAATAAATCTTTAAAGGCGCTTCAGAGATAAGTGAGAATGAAAAAGGAATTATGAATATCCTTACCAATAGATATCGAGAAATAATCAATTTTTTCACGCCTTTGCTATAATAATACACTTGTATGTCCATAATCCTGAGAAAGTTTTTTTTTTGTACCAATACTGGAAGTCCTGGTTGCTCCACGATGGTCAACAAAAGCTGTCCGTGCCTAGGACGACTTTGTGCTGTATGGGACATGTACAAAATTCTCAATAATTTAATTGTTAATAAATTTTGACCATAATATAGACACATTTCTGAATAAAATAATATAAGTTTTGTTTCCGATGGCTAAGATCGCGAGGCCAGATAAACACTCATTGTTGAACGTAGATTAGTTTAAAAAATTATTTTCGCTCACAGCAGATGTTGATAATGTGCCAAAATCCTTGAATACTAACATTGGGAAACGCTTCTGACAAGTCAAACTTGTACAGATGTTGTAACTGGTAGAAGGCGGTTGATTTTTCATTAATTTCATGTACTAGCTCTTTAAGTACGGCTTAAATATGGGATTGTTGGAACAGACGCTTCACCTGTTCGATATTTCGAATTCTTGTCTCAAGGATTTGGCGCCCCACGAAAGTGTCGCCTGGGGCAAGTGCCCCTCCTAGAGCCCGGGACTATGTCAGTGTACCACACCAACGTTCCCTGCGGACTAGATGCTTCTCACCCATCCCAGTGAGTCTGCGATTCTTGAATGGTTATGATTGTTAGTTCTTGTATACCACTTTGTATTGCGCTCCAGCCTAGTGGCGAAAGATTGAGAATGGCTTTCATTGCCGCAGTCGGGCTACTACACACTACTACTACAGAATGTGCAGGCGAGCCTTGACCTAGCCAAACTAAAGTCACGGTTCCGGCACTGTGGCCACTGGCGGGCCCATTGTGCCATTCCTGTTACCTAGTCATCCATGAAGCCGAGCCCTTCAATAAAGGCCACAACCTTTTTCAGTGGATGCCTGCTTGTGTCCCCAGGAGCCATGACAGTGACTCCAAAGATTCGCCTGCGTAATACAGCCCAGTGTGGACACTCTAAGAGAACATGAACTGACGTTTCATCAGTCATGTCGCAACCCCTAGATAGGGAACTTTTTCCTCTACTCCTAGATTGTAGAGGTGCTTCCTCATACAGCAGTGCCCTGTAAGGAGTCCTGCTATCTTTCTCAACCTACTCCTTGGTAGTTCAATAGCTGCCCAAGCGTGTCCATAAGTCCATCCCTTCAGTAGGAGTTTGGATTGTCTAGGACCCTGCAGAGCATTCCAATGAGCGAGGTGCTGGTTCCTCAGCCACTTCCTCGTCTCCTTGCGTATTGTTTGTTTTGTTAGGCAGAGGGTCGGGCCCGGGCCGTAGAAAGGAGCTGCCGCCCCTTCCGCAGCCAGTGCATCCGCCATTTCGTTGCCTTCAAAACCAGAGTGGGCCGGAATCCATTCTAGCCGCACTGCGTTCTGATTTGCAAGATCAGCAAGTCGTTGTCGACATTCGTCAGCAAGTCCCGAGTTGATTTGATGGTATATCCACTCAGGGCTTTAATTGCTGCCTGACTGTCGGTGTATATGATTATGCGTCGATCCACATAACCTCTGTCTAGGTTTATCTGCGCACATTCCAAGATACACCATCACCCAATGGTATACAGATTTGTGTCCTTGGGTTCCTAGAGTAAATTACAGCCCCTGCTCTGTCACCAGAGCATGAGCCATCTGTGAACCAGACGGTCCCATGAGGCTGTGTATTCGTCTCTTTATCCCAGGATTCTCTGTCCCGGATCATAGCCCTGTATGGGGTTGCGTCTTAGGATATGCGGACGATCTAGTCATCATATCACAAGGCAAATTCAGTACTACGGTCAGAGAGCGCATGCAACAGGCTCTGAACATAGTAACGAAATGGACGACAGAGGTGGGTTTAAATATAAGTCCCACCAAATCAAACTTAGTACCCTACACCAAGAGAAGGAACTTGACAGGTTTGGGACCACTATACCTTCAAGGTACGGAAATTCTAATGGTTATGGATGTTAAATATCTCGGGGTGATTATTAACTCGAGATTAACATGGTCCAAACAAATGGAAAAAGTTGCAGCAAGATCGGAAACCACACTAATGATGGCAAGACGAACTTGTGGGAAAACATGGGGGTTGAGTCCGCGAATGATACACTGGATATACAGTGTAGTGGTTAAACCCATAATAACATATGCGTCTTTGGTCTGGTGGACAAAGACGACACAAAAGAATGCAATGACGAGACTAGGCAAGGTGCAAAGACTTGCATGTCTCAGCATTGCAGGATGCATGAGAAGCACGCCAACGGCAGCACTAGAAGCCTTATTCGACCTTCCTCCACTACACCTCGTGATATTGGGGGAAGCAAGGATGGGACTATTTAGGCAGCAAGATAATCTGAGAAACAAAATAGTTAGATCAGGACACACATCTGTTAAAGACGTCATAAGTGAAGCCACTTTAGATATGAAAATAGGCCACTAAACTTCTCCCAAGCCCTAAATATGAGGTAGAAATACCTCACAGAAAGGACTGGCAAGACCCAAGCAGACTGAAATTTCCCCGAGGAGAGACCTGGTACACAGACGGATCACAGACAGGGGAAGGAACAGGAGCAGGAGTGTACAGTGAAAAGAGAAACACAAAAGGCTCTTTCTCACTAGGCAAACATACCTCTGTATTTCAGGCAGAGATCTATGCCATCCTAGAATGTGTCAGAATTAACAAATATAGGACTGACACTCATAGGATAAACATACTAACTGACAGCCAGGCAGCCCTTGCGGCTTTAAATAGCCGCAAGGTAACATCCAGACTAGTAGAAGAATGTCAGAAAGAACTAAATGAACTGGCAGACCACATTAAAGTAAGATTGGTGTGGGTGCCGGGACATAATGGTATTTCTGGAAATGAACAAGCTGATGAACTCGCAAAAAGAGGTTCAGCAACAGCATATGTTGGACCAGAACCAGCTCTTGGGACCACAAAAAAAGGAGTCCGAGCGCAAATACAAAAATGGGTACAAAGCCAACATAGACTTCATTGGAGGAACACTCCGAAACAGGTACACAGCAAAACCTTCATAGGTGACACATGTGCAAAGCGGGCCAAAGAACTACTGAATATCAGCAGGAATAAGCTAAGAATTATTGCAGGTTATCTAACAGGTCATACCCCGTTAAAAGATCACCTGCATAAAATAGGGTTATATAACGGGGACTTCAGCTGCAGACTATGTGGCATGGAGAACGAGACCGTGACCCATATCTTGTCTGACTGTGAGGCACTGCACTCGAGGAGACGGGCAATCTTCGGAGAGGCCAATGTGCCACCTGAAGTATATGGCACACATCCAATGGACCTATACCGTCTACTCGAAGGTACGGGGATAACTGGATGGGTGGACTAAATATGGGAGCAGAGTACAATAAGCCAATAGGCTGCAGTGCTCCCGGCATCTGAACGGCTCCCAAAATGGAAAAAAAAATGGGGTTGCGAAGTAGTACTTGCGCAAGCATTCGTCAGACGCTCGAGCCAGAACTGGAATATCTTCCAGGAGCCGGAGCCTCTTGACGTGTCTGCACTCTTCCCCTCTTCGCACGTATCCCAGACGCTTCATGCGCAGGAAATCACTCCCCGCCTCAGCCTCGATCATATGGTGAAGAGGCCGAAGACCAAGGATCACTTCCATCGCAGCAGTTGGTGTAGTCTTTATGCAGCCAGTTGCACCCAAACTGACCACCCTTTGAAGGCGTGCCAGTTGCGATCTGGCCGTGTTCAAGGTTACCAGTCGGGCTATCTATCTATCATCATTGATCATCCTGTTTTTCATTATATTCACTACTTTTTACTTTCATTTGCAAATATGTTTAATTGAAGCTTCCTATTTTAAAAGAAAGTCAGTCCGTGGAAAGATAAATCATTTTTTGATATATAGGGCCAGAAAGTTTAAATAAGATACAAAAAATGAACAATAATTACATAAAATATCAAAGTAGACAACCAACAACAATTCGTCGTAGCCTAAAATATTGAATTCGTTTTCAGGACATTGTAAATTATTTATCAGTCATCTACTTGTTCCTGATTTCCACCATCTGTCCGACGCACTCTGTGATACAATAACACACCCCCGGTTCGTGATGCATTGCCCCGTTTTTTTTTTGAAATAATTTTCTATTCAAATATGATCCGCAGTTCAGCCTTCAATTCTGGTATTGTTAGTATAGGCCAAAATTGCTGTTGAATTATGTACATCCAATTAGTACACTACGATGGGGAAGAGGAACTTTTTGTCGGTACCTACCGATAATATGAATAAATCAGATTTAGATGTTGGGCCACGTACAAACGAGATTAGTACATGCTATAAATTCAAAGGATTGCCATACATTTTTATATTCCAACCAAATCAAATCATAAACCATAAATAAAATGTTGTTTCTTTTCAATAGCACTCCATTAAATATTTAATACAAGCTTTAACGTATTTACACGATCATTTGCCCAATAATTTAGTACAGGCTAATTCTTCAATATTTGGACCTTCTTACAATTTGCCCCTGTCCCATATTTTGGATATAATGTGACATTGTATGATTCCAGGCGGATTCATGCAACGATCATTATCATTACATTTTCATTATATTATAACTACATTTACATTAGAAAAAGTTAATTACTACAGTTTCCTATATGATGTTCATGCAACCACATTATTGAATTTGACTTACACTATTGCATTAAGAAGTTGGTCTACTTTCAACTATAAATTATAATTACATTATGTTTTTAGTGAAAACCATAGAGAAATATAATATAATGTCTAAGTCTATGGTAAAAATCATGAAATCGCATGCGCCAAAAATGTTACAGCTGCCATTCCGAGGTCTCCTTCTATTTCAAGCAGCCACTAATACTTTCAAAAGTAGAGAAACTGATATATTCCAACACATTTTTGCTGAGAGAACCTCACAACTTCCAAATAATCGCAAATAGCTGACCTTCTAGCTATTCTATCACATCCAAAAATTATATCAAATACAGCGAATGGCTTGCTTAAACATCACAGGAACCATGAGAACATCACCAACCGCAGCAATGGAACTAATTACTGGTCTGACCCCTCTGGACCTGCACGTCAAGGAGGTTGCGTTAATGGCCATGGTACGATTGCGCACGGCTGGTGTAAACCCCGAAGTAAGAGTGGGCCAATTGAGGTTAAGCCTATGGCAGGAAGCGCTCACTGCGCTACCTCTCCTGCAGGCATCCAACGATGCAATTAAAGAAGGGTTTTCGTTTAACAAACCCTACAAAACTCAAATAAAACAGAACACAGAGCCAGATACTGCAAATGCAATACGCATATATACAGATGGTTCAAAAATGAAAGAAGGCTCAGGATGTGGAGTTCAGTCGAGAGCACTAAGCCTAAAGATTAAGTGGGGAATGGGAAACAATACCAGCGTGGTTCAAACAGAACTGGCTGGTATCTCAATTGCCACAAAAGAACTAACCAGAAGAGGAATTTCTGGCAAAAACATAATAATCCGCACTGATAGTAGACAAGCCCTATTAGCCTTGAACAGACAACGTTTTATATCGAGACTAGTACTAGATTCTTTTTTTAATTTCTTGGGAAATTAAACCACAATATTTTTGAATTCTTTATTACAACGTTTCGGTAGCGTTCCAGCTACCGTTGTCAAAAAAAAAATGAGTAGAAATTAATTTTTTTCATCCCTAACTGACACAACAGAAAAAATTTGACTAGTTGTCAAATTTTTTCTGTTGTGTAAATTAATTTCTACTCATTTTTTTTTGACAACGGTAGCTGGAACGCTACCGAAACGTTGAAATAAAGAATTCAAAAATATTGTGGTTTAATTTCCCAAGAAATTAAAAAAAGAATGAATAATATACCACAAGGAACATACAGAAGATATTTAGTACTAGATTGCCACAAAGATTTAGCTGACGCCTCGGCAGATAACAATATTATCCTGAGGTGGGTTGAAGGGCACGACAGGAGTAGAGGAAATCGCATTGCAGATTCTTTAGCCAAGGAAGCCGCTGGACTAAAAATTCTAGGACCCAGTGACACCTACGGCCTCACGACTTCGACAATTGCGGAACTAGCCAAACGTTACACCCATGCTCAATCCCTCAAGAGATGGGATGGAATCAAAGGATGCAGTCTTGCCAGGATCACCCTGGGCGACCCTGGGAAACTGGCGCCGAAGAAATATTTGGCGATGACCAGGAAAAACCTACGTTTAACAGTAGGATTTCTGACTGGTCACTGTCAACTTAGGAAACACTTCCATACTATGGGGCTAGTGGACAGTCCTCTATGCAGGATGTGTGAACAGGAAGATGAAACTGTCAGACATGTCTTATGCGAGTGTCCGGAGTTATCGTCAATAAGAGAGTGTGTGTTCGGTGAGTCTTGGCCTACACCTGCCGATATAAAGAAGATGTCTCCTAGTGACCTGTCCACCTTCCTGAGAAGGACAGGATGGACAATGACCTAGGAGGACAACTCCTCGGGAGGATGTACAATGGGTCACATGTGGCATAAGTGCTGTGAGCCTACATACTCACCCTACCTACTCTACAAATACAGATACAGATTCTAGCAGCACAACCACAAACGATTCAAATAATATGACGTTTATCAATTGCCAGTCTTGTCAGTTCATAATTAATTCGTTCCATGAACTGGTTTGATTAGGTAGTGATAATGTAATTTAAGTGTGGTTATAATGTAATGAAAATGTAATTATAATGCACGTTGCATGAATCGGCCTTTAATACCCATACTGTGGTATTGCAGAGGTCCGCCATATTAGAATTAGAATGAAGTAACATAGCGGAGCATGCATTGTCATAAAATCAGCATGTACAGGATGTTTCATCTCAGACGAGCCACCCTGTATATTTCTTCACTTCGTATGATTTTGTTTGGGGACATCTTTTGGCGTATATTTGAGGCTTGAACAAGCAACCCCCTAAGAGGGGTCACTTCAACCCCTCAAAATTGCATAGGGGAAAGGGGTTGAGTGACACTTCATTTGTAAGGTCCTGGAAGCCTCTTTACAGCGGTGTATGAAAACTACTGTCTCTAACATGGTCCAGCATACTTGGAGTTATTTGACGACACTATATGTCCAAATTTTCAGGCTGAGTTATAAAAATGTTGGACATAAGATGTCCCAACAAGAAGAAGTCCAGAGAGTTCAGGTCAGGAGATCGGGCAGGACATTCCACAGGACCTCTTCTTCCAATCCAACGACCAGGGTATTGTAAATTGAGGTATTGACGAACAGGTGCGGCGTAGTCTTGTTGGAAATGCATTTAATTGTTGTTCAATTAGTAGAGGATCGTTTTCTAATTTTTCTGTTATTAACGAATCAATCAAATTTTCCAGCATTTCAAGATAATTCTCTCCATTTAAAATACCAGGAATAAACAGAGGTCCAATTAGGGGTCTCAAAAAATTGCTACCTAAACGTTTAGCTTTTCGGATATTGAGTGTGAGCTTCTCGAAATACATGAGTATTTATATCGCTCCAAATTCTACAATTATGCCGGTTAACCTCCATAGAGATACTACATATAGAGGCAACGAGCCTCTCTGTAAGAGAGAATGTCCGTCTGAACTCCAGTAAGAAAGAAATAGACAGACGATCGAAGGTTTTTCTGTGTATGAATAGCATACACGCTATTAGAGAAAGACATCATAAACCTCCCATACTTTCTATCTCTCTCGTATGTGCTGACGGGTTCGAAGCTTGTTGCCTCTATTTGTAATATCTCTATAATAACCTCTTCATTCAGTGAAAAAGTGCATTCGTCAGAAAAGCAAACGTAGTACAATAAATCTGGGTTATTGTTGATGCACGCGGCAATAATTTCGCAAAACTCTTACCTTCGATCCCAATCATCATCATTCAATTCATGAATTAATTTAATTTTGTTCGGATGGAACTTGTGTTTTTGTAAAATTCTGTAAACGTTAGATTGGCCGATACCGGAAAACGCAGAAAGTTGTCGGACAGATTGCGTGTTTGGCATAGGTTGGACATGGCCCAATACCGCCACAGCTGCTCCTTCATCATTCACAATTCCAATGGGTGCCCTTTTTTTATCCATTACTGAACCCAGGTCAACAAATTTTGAAATTAATTCCATTACGTACTTATGTCGAACGCTAAGTTCAGGATGGTTCCGGTTGAATATCCTTGCAGCCGCTCGGGCACCATTTTGATTTTGGTAATACAGGCTAACCAGCTCAACACGCTCTTGCAATGTGTACTCCAAAATTATTTTTCAAATTGTAAACGAATCAACAAAGTAGTTACTCAACAGATTGATTTTTAATACATGAAATGATCGAAGAAACGTGAACAGCTTTTAAAAAAAATTAATGCAAGGTAAGACAATTTTTTTATTTCCTTTTAATTATTTGTCCGAGAGGATTTATTATTAAAATGGAAGTCAATGGAGGACAATTTGGACTTTTGATTTGAAAATGCAGCTTTTATTTTAAGCATGATAAAACAATGAATAATTTTTAAGAATGTGATTTTATTCATACACCGCTGCAAAGAGGCTCCAAGACCTTACAAATGAAGTATCACATCCTCTTTCTTCATTTTGAGGGGTTGAAGCGGGGGTTGCTTGTTCAAGCCTCAAATATACGTCAAAAGATGTCCCCCAAAGAAAATCATCCGACGTGTTTCGGGAAATTTTTCCAATCACTAAGGGATAAGAAATATACGGGGTGGCTCATCTGAGATGGAACACCCGGTATACCAAATTTCAGATAAATCTGTTGAGGATTAAGCCGAAACATTCCACTCGGACAAGCGTACATTACAAGTTAACTAAAATCATTTAAAAAACACTTGAACTGGTAGTTTATTGGATGAATATAATTAACTTTAACAGCTCGAATCCAAGTGAAGGTGAAAAAGGTATTTTCGAAACGGCAGATTTCGCTTCAGATAGTTATTTTGTGTTATCAGAACAGTCATAAATTTTCTCTTGGTGCTCAATAATAAATCAATCAGTGATAAGTCGTGCTATTATTCAAAACGCCATACAATTCAGAATTTAAATCAATTTCCACCGTTCACCATACACACAGAAGAGTCATTGGGATTTACGAACGTTCAATTTGACTGAAATGTAACGTTATTCACTACTATTAATGACAAGATTCTCCGAATAAACAGGTTTGTGTTGGACTTGTGTGCTGGAAGTTGGAATCGTAAGTCACTTACAAGTTCACAACATTAAGTCATGCTGCTTTTATCAGAGCTACAAAACTAAATACTAGTTCTGTGGGTGCAAACGAAATAAGTAGATGAAATCTAGAATAGTTTTTGACATAAAAGTGGAATATCGGGAAAATGACTTTCAAACCGTTTTTCCACCACATTTTGAGCAAAAATAGCGACCGAAAAGAACTGAGTTTCAAAATGACACCACTATTAAAATAAAATATTCTTATTTCGTTTCTATTATATTTAACCTAACACTTATCAATTGAAATTGTTACAAATAGGTGATGATGATATTTATATCGAAACAATTGTCAATTTACTTGCAATTAACAGATTTTTTACAAATATATTGTGGAGTCATTTAAAAACAGTTCGTTTCATTTAAAACCATAGGTACGCAAAAAGTAAATTTTTGTCCAACAATTCAATCCTTTGTTTGAAAGTCACAATTAGATCACTCCCCTCTACCAAAACAGGTGGGCGTGTGTTCATTGCTGTTTATTCTTTTTAATAGAGGGGACTCACGATACACTTACTCACGGTTTGCTGATTTCTACTCATATATTTTGCTTGGTACAGCACTGATTGAGATTCCCACATGACGTCACACGTTGTCGGCTACATGCGCAAGAACATACCGTGAGTAAGTGTATCGTGGAGGGGACTAATCTAATTGTGAGTTTCACACATAGAGAAATAATAATTTATAATATTTATTTCTTTATGGTTTCACACATAGAACAATCATTATATCTCTCTTTCAAGTAGTGTTATTCATATTATCCTTTACGTACTTGTGTAAATCGTATGACCTATTAAACTTTTCCGCAATCTGTATATTGTCTTTTATTAAATTGTGGGTCAATCAACTGCTTTTTGGAACACTAAAACTGCGTCTTGACTTGAGTTAAAGCACTTTGAAGCCACCAGCATTTTGTCAGGAAGTTTTATGGTGCGTTTCAAAAACAAACCCACAGAGCGTTTAAATGCACGATGACGTATTCCCGCTCATTTCAATCGAGCTTCTGAATGGCTGAAAGTTTCAAGGCATCCTATGTACTTTAGAGACCTTGCCGCTGCTATTAATATAAACTAACTGCAATAAATACTTTTAAGCTATCGAAAAAATAGGTATTTTTGTCATGATAATATCAATTGTTGCACACAACTATTACGATTGATGACCACTTGAGGGTCTAAAGCCTTCTAGACAGGGAGCTTATCGTAATAGGCACGAAACAAGATTTATCCTGCAACGGCATTTCCCATAATACGCATATAGGAGACTGTACAAGGCTCTGTGTGCAAAAGGTATTCGGTTTCACCACAACATTTACCATTTTAAGCCTGAATATCGATGTAAATGAAGACTCAGGAAAAATCTACGGTATTGGCCTTCCAAAACGCAGATCAGCCAAATCTTAGCTAATTTTCAGTAGTTTTTATGATCTACCGGAAAGTCAAACTGGAGTCATGCATGTACAATGTAGACCTGATCTCCAGCTTTAGCAGTAAATTTCAATAAAAATATATGTTGGAAAATAAAAATGATAAACTCTACCACTTCAATGGTCTAGAATGGAATTTTCTTCATAATTTCACAAAGTTTCGATTCGAAACCTGTTTATCTTTGTCCTTTTATAGTTAGTACTTGTGTAGTAATTTAAATTTCTAATTCGCCCATTTTTAACGATTACTTCCACCGTTTCCTTCAGGAAAGTTCAAAGTTGTGAGGAAATAACTACCGAAAACACATTTTTACTTCTAACAACCTACGGAATTCTCTTATAGCACGTTCGCTGGGGAAAAATTTCATTAAACCAATTAGCGGCACGGTCGTTTACCAAGTTGGAACTACAGCCACTGATTGCTTACGATCAATTGGGATTTCTAGTGAGGTTTTCTTATTTATTTCACGTCTTTTCTCTTGTAGGACACATTCGATCCAATATTAGGACTTAATCTGAAGGTCAACAAGGATATAAACCGTTCAGCAATAAAATTGGTCACTTTGTTAGATTTTTAATGACTCCTAGAGCTTGTAAATCACATAAATATATGTAAATTCCACCACCTCAGATTCTGGAGTTAACGATCGGAAAGCCAATAAAAAGTCTGAAAAAATCATTTGCTCCAGTTCAAACAGATTATTTTTCAAGTTCAAAAGTCTTCTGGCTCTTAAAATGGATGGAATTGCTAGAAGAAATTTTATAGATCAAACAAAAGCAGAATAGCAAATGAGCTGGCAAAAATGGAATCAGAGACTCTTTCGAGATACCCTTTAGGTCCGATAAGATGAAATAATTTAAGCTAGCAAACTATACCATGGCATGAATGCCAAATTTATAAACAAAAAAGGAATATACGAAATTGATAGTATATTCAGTATTAAGAACGGTAAGGGTTGTTTACCGGTCGACAGCAATGTTTGGACTCCAATTTTGCTGGAGACCGGTATTACCCTTAACGTTCGAGATGCTTATACCATTTTTTGCGCGATCATATTGAAATAAATTCCGAATGAAATAATTTAAATATTTAAATTTCTCGAAATGAACGAAACGTCAAAAGTGACATTTATACTTCTCGATCAGTTTAAAACATAGGTCGCGTTCATCACAACGTAGCGCTACCGAAGCGATCATCAATTTCCTGCTGAACGCGTGTTTTGTTAACTGATCAGATTGAGCGATGTGGTAGGTATAGTTTGTTCAACCATCCTTTGTCGTTACATCATAATCAGTGACGTATTCTGCCGTTTAACGTATGTCTTATATTTGTTGAATGTTATTTTACACTTAACCTCAAAATTATAATCAATGACATATGTTAAGAATTGTTTTCAAAATATGACAACTGAACTGTCAAAAGTAACAGATGAAATTTATGTCGACCTTAGATAAGAAATACCTTAATGACGTCATAATTCCGTCTCATCCATTTCATGAATGAGAGAGCAAGCTGGACAATGTATGACGTAACGGCAAAGGATAGCTGAACAAACTCTACACTCTACCGATTGATGATGCATCAACTGTCATTTATGACATATGTTGGAAACATATTATGAATATCTTTGTTTGGAGATATTTTAGTTTGTATTTCAGTGAAAATGAGTGAACAGCTGGAGGTGACTTATTATTCAATTAATAAATTGTATAGTTTGTCAGGAAATTAAACTCTTCATAGTATGCTTCAAAGTGGTGAGCTCTATTTACTGCAATTAAATCCCAGACTTTATAGAAGAAAGGCAACTACAATAGTGGGGACATTTACAAGGTACGGACGAAATATGGCAATCAACATTTCAAATAAAAAATTAGTTAAGAATTTCTCAAAAATAATTTTAGGTGAAATAGACAATAAGATTATTCGGTCCAAAAATCAATACTTATAGCTTCTGGCAAAGGACTTAACTCAAAATGGGGAAGAATGACGTAAAGGAAGACTAACTGCAACCACTAAGTGGTAGAAGGGCTTTAAGATTATATATTAGGTGAGACCGAATAATAGAAAGACAATCTCTTGGAAGACTGTCATCACATTAAATTTATATGCCAGAATAAGACTAAATGTGCTCTTCAAAAAGTTCAAAGTTGTAGAGAAGGTAGAATTCAGATTCTGTGAAATTGAAGAAGAAAAGTCCATTCACATCGGTAGAGGAGGAATGCCTGACCCTACCTAATCTACTACGTAAGGTTTGACCAAAACTGAAGCCTACTAATGTATGTGTGTATATTGGGGTGGATTGTAGTTTCCAAGAAGTATATTCAATTGTCTTTTCACTAGTGATATATCTTCTTTTCGGAGGTGCCCATTCCTTCCAATATTACATTACAATGTCCTATGGGGATGTCTATTAATTACGTGAGGTGTTCAGCCGAATATCACTAAATCTCACTTGGGTGAGAGAAAACGATTTAAAGATGCTTTCGTGGTGTTGAATTCCTAGCCCGAAGACTTCTATGCCAGTCCAACAAAATGCATGTATGCTATTGAATGGCAGTATTCTCAAGTCTGGCAATGGTCTTGGGATCCCATTCCTTTTTGTTACTGCGTAACGAATTTCTTTAATAATTTTTTACTGAATATAGTAACCAATCACGCTTTCAGCATTCTCTATGACAAAATTATCTCGGTATTATCAAGACCTTAGGGGTATTACTACTAAAAATTTATAATTTTTTATCATACCAATCTGTGGCATGTTCCATTATATCTGTAATTTGTAGTTTCTGCAGCACTTTTAACCAACATATTTATAGAATAAACCTAGATATATAGTTGATGTTAAATCAAATTAATCCAGTTTAATTATTGATAAGTATTTTGCAGGGTTTTGTTAGTAGACACACAACAACGCTGTTTGTTGTTGTTTCAGCAATTAAGTTCACATCTTGGAGTGATAAATTCTATTTACCACCACGTCATTTTACTCACATATTATGTAAATGTAATATATCATCATTGTGTATGTTCTAATAGGATGTATTGTTAATCTAGGGTACAAACTCGCGTTGTGTAGTTAATTTTGTTTACTGACAATGTAACTTGTCAATAAAGTTGTGTATAAACAACTCGTTTTGTGTGCTCACCTCAATTTATGTTTGTGAATAACTATTTCCAGGATGATAGCGAGTGTACACAGCTCTCTTTTAACTCGTGTTTCCAGCTGTTTGGATAAAATAATTTCCAAAAGACTGCGAATTTTGACATTTGACGTTTTAAATCCACAACTAACCAATGAGGTACTCCACTCCAAATTGATAGGATATACTACCTAGGCCTTCACCACAGAGTGAATAAATAATTACCTTACTAGTCGTCAGAAATCATATTTGGTTTTGTAACCTTTTAAAATACTAAACTGAAATGATCAATGTAGTAACTAAGAGCGCTTTCAGACGAGACACTTTGTGGCCAGCTACTTGTGTCTGGAAAGAATCGCGCGGCTAAAAATACAATAATATAAATAGGCTCATCCATACGAGACACAGATAAGGAATAATGTATTTTTAGCGCGCGATTCTTTTCAGACACTAGTATATAGCCGGCCACAAAGTGTCTCGTCTAAAAGGGCTTTAATTGTAGGAGTAGTCATCGACCTATCCAATTGTCGATTTAGATTGCGCTGATAAGTTTATGTCTTCCTTGCACAAGTACTATAGACAAATAGATTCATCCAATGACCGGTAAAAAATCCTCTAATTCCTTATCTGCTGCTAATATTTCGTCAGTTAGCGACTCCGGGAGATTTTCGACCAGGTGTTTGCTTTTTGTCTTCAGCACGTCTAGTTTCGTTTCAATTCTCCGAAATCTACAACCACGTGCTGCAGTCTTTAATATCCGAGAGTGAAACCAAATTATTGTTTTATTTACACTGCTTAAAGTTGAGCGCCAACAAAAGTTGCTCAATTTTGCTGATGAAATTATGATGTTGAATGACGAAAAAAAAATTTAAGGTGAATAATGTAGGTTCTTGCCTAACTAACCACTAAAATTTGGAAGTAAACTAAGCCAGTACACAGGGCTTTGTTACCTTATTGATCTAAAGAAAAAATTTATTTCTTTAGCAAAACTAGAAAAAAAGGAGAAAGCAATTTTTGGGCGCCACTAATTTTCTTTCCTGAAAGAAAATTATAGTTTATTTGTTAATGTCTGACAGCACAGTAGCCTCAATAAATATTCAAATAGAAATTTTTCTTTTACAGAGTGATCCTAAGAATTTTACAAGTAAATATTAAAATTCTAATGCAAAACAAGTAGGTGTCTGTAGTGGTTATCCATACATCCCTGTTTTAGCTCAAAATGCAATATGGTAATAAAACTGAACAATGCCAGATAAACGATAAATATTGCGGCAGTGGCGGAGATTACGATATTAGTTTATTCTGCTTATTTAATTATAGAAAAAAAATCAAATTTAATGGTCAGCTAACTTTAATCTGTTTAAAAAGAAAAGAACTGAAAGTTTTTGCATAGTAAATAAAACTAACTGAGCAAAAAAAATGAATGTAATTACAGTATTGAAATTACAAAAAAGATGGGTTAGTAGCAAATACAAAAAAAAAAAATACTTAGCACAATAACACAGTTGTTTGAAGTAGACGATGATGTTGATGATGTAGCTGTCTATGTAGGTACTATGGTTTGTCTGTAGAATCGGTATTTGGAAAACTTCTTAGTTTAACAGGAACTGTGACCCAGAGGCTTGTTTGCCACTCAGGAATCCAGAAAAATTGCTCGTCAAACCAGAACATGTGCTCCAGAAACAGTAACGGTTTCAATTCAACATTTATTTTATCAGATAGTTTTTAATGTTAACCATTTAATTTTATTAATATAAATAGTTCATACGAAAGTGAAAAAGATCCACCACTCACCCTGTTTATATTGCTCTGATACCATCCACCACATCAGAAATAGTTAAGAATCATTAATTATTACCACACTTTATTTGATTGTGTTTACATTCTCTGACAAGTAACAAATTTCTTATCAATCTTCAAGAGGCCTCTGACCTATTAAGTAAAGTTCAATGAACTGTTCAGCTACCTATTAAGTTAACCTTTGACCTGCTCACCTGATACTAAGGGGTATTAAGTAGAAGAAGACTGACCTTGACCTTGTGAGGTTTGGACTGGTCCATAATCCTCCTTTTTTGGGTTCTGGTGCTTCAAAGTGGTCACTCTCTTTGTGCTCTTTCGAAATAATTTCGGATCTAGCCCAGTTACAATTAAAACCTGTTAGATATATTAAGTAATACCTTAAGAGGCTATTCAATCGCAGCTAGCGGATTTCTTTCTTACAGGAAAAGGAATAAAACATTGAGGTCACACTCCATCCCTGGTAAGTACCCGTTCTTCTATCTTACTGACCTAGTCATCATGGGAGTCTCGTATTTCTGATCTCTTACTCCGGGTCTTATTCCGGGTCCTATTCTTAGATCTATTCATAGATCTATTCGTGGTCTGAATCATCGCTGTTCGCATCATCACCCTTCCTCGTCATCTACACAGACGTCTGTTCTTTAAGACAATAGAAATAATTAACACATAGTTCTACGAGTAGCAGAGAACTCACCTTTAGAGGGCCAGGCCCCTTCGTCTAGTTCCTCCGACCTATTGACTACACATCACCTGGAGCCTTGCAAGTAAGACCATTCATATTTATCAACATCTGTCCTGTTTGCTGTTCGTTGAGACAGTATAGGTGTCTCAGATAGGTAGAAGACAACATTTGCAGAGACTATTGGTTATATCGCCCAACTCGGTTGGAAGTTGAAACTTCCCATACACTCCTAAAATTTATGTAACCTTTTGTGACTACAGCTTTTGTAAACTTTTAGATAATAACTCTCAATACTAATCTTTCAGTGTAATCCAAAAGTATACTCTTGGAATCGACTCTATGAACTAGTCTAGTTACCTACCTTTTTTTGTATTGAAGAGAATTTTAACCCATAGCTGAGACCATTTGTGTTTATAAGCTTTACCCATTTTATTCTTTTGATATTTTACTAGGTTAGTCTTAAATCTTAACAACGTGCTCTCGATTGTCATTTGACATCGATAACTAGCAGTAGGTCTACGGTACAAACCACCTACTATCAGGCCCGCTCTACTCCCAGTCTGGTGTAAGTCGTTGAAAACGGTGTGACTATCTATTTATTTAACATTAAAAATTTATTGGAACCGCAAATAATTGTCTATTTAATTTACCTCGACCCCTCTCCGTTGAGGAACCGGGTAGTACAACTACTGTTGAGTTTATTTTTCCCTGAAACCCCCTTTGTCACCACAACTCCTGTAAAGGGGAAAAACATAGGTGGCAACTCTCCATAAACTGTTTTATGTGCAAGGAAACTGTGCTCCAAGAAACTGTTTTTTTTTTCGGGAACTGTTCTTCGCAGGAACTGTTAATCCCAGGAACTGTGCAGTAATCCAGATAGGTACTTTAGGGATAACGGCAGCCTATTAGTTTTTGTTTAAACTCATGTTGAAATATTTACATGGATTACTGCACAGTTGTTGTATTGTCGACAAACGATGAGAGAAGACCTGCCGGAACCTTTCTCATCCTTATTTAAAGACCATACAAAATTTTAAATTTCGCGGTAAAATACTTCTAGAATATTGATTGTTGGTCTACTAGTTTATTCCATCACAAATCACAAAAGTGAAATAATTTATTAAATATATGGATGAAATAATTTTAGGAACTATATATACAGGGTGGGGCAATCTTCTGACATCGGAGGATTACATCGTTGTGGTGATAAATAGAACTTTATAGTTTTGTGTGAGCTAATACAGTTACTGAGAGCATATTTTGAAAATACTCTCGATTCTACAGGGTGTTCCAAAACCACGTAGCAGCACAAACTTACATTTTTTTAAATGGAACGTACTATATTTTGTTCAAGAATCGAGAAGATCTCACTGAGAGCTTCACAAAAATATAGCACTCTAATATATTATAAGGGTGTTTTCCAAAGATATGACCAATTATTAGCAAAAAAGACCTGCTTTTTAACACTCTGTAGAACAGTAAATTAAAATAAATCAACAGGTCTTTGTGTTCAAATGTCATACACACATCATTGGCTGTGCTCAGTATTAATTACTTTTTTCAAATGTGGCTTCTTTAATACAGGGTGAAACAAAACGCAAATCAAGCAATATCTCAAAATTTTTAAATGAATCACCCTATAAGTCTTTTTATAATTTGTTAGTACAATTAATAAACTTTCAAACGATGTAGTAAACTTAGGGCATTAGTTAATGGAAAATCGTAGATATTTTATGATAATGGTCAAAAACAAGTATTTTACATACACAAATTAAATAGTATTGAATTTTTACATGCAACATCTTGTAAATTTTAACATTTCTGAGGCATAAATTCTAATCGTAATTTTGGATGCATCTAAAATATCTTTGACTTCTACTCTTACCATTAGAGGAAGGAAAGAAGGAATTATGTTGGAAAAAATATTTTTGTTTACTGTACTGTAAGTAGGCTAATGTCATTATAGTAGGTACTAATAAATATAAAAGCAGTTTGTAGTCTTTACGAAATAATTACTCAAGTCACCACAAACAGTATATCTTAGTTATGTAAAATGCAAGCTTGTAATTCATTTTCCAACTTTTTCTATTTTTGAAAAACTAACAATTATGAAAACCAACATTATAAGAACACTCACATTTACATAAATGAACATTGACATTCTATATAAAGTATAGTAGTTTATGCTAAGTGTTCAAAATGGCGATCTTTTACTTCCATAAAATTCTTTTCAAAAACGAGGATCTTACTTTTTCCAACATAGCTGGAGTTATTGTGGAAAATGCGTTACGTTTGATACACAAGCTGCTTGATGTATCCCCATGAAAAGAAATCCATCGGTGTGAGATCGAGAAGGCCACGAAATTGGTCCACCACGTCCTATCCACCTGTCGGTAAAATTTCTGATATACAGATGCTCCATCTTGTTGGAACCACAAGTTAACTATTGTGTTTGAATCAACTTCCTGAACACAAACGAAGAATACAGCAATATTTCTTTGACATTTATTAGTAGATATTATTTTGATAGTAGCCCACTTGATATAATCAAAAATATGGCTTGATTATGTTTCGCCCATTCTCAAACAAGCCTATAATAACAATTCTTGAAAGTGAAACATGAATAAATATGAAATTTTTGGTAATTCCAGGTATTAGCAAACATTTTATTTCATCGATTAGATATTGTAGATGCATCCAAAATTACGATTAAAATATATGCCTTAGGAATGTTAAAATTTGCAAGAGGTTGCATGTAAAAATTTAATACCATTTTATTTGTGTACGTAAAATACTTGTTTTTGACCATTATCATAAAATATCTACGATTTTCCATTAACTAATGCCCTAAGTTTATTACATCGTTTGAAATATCATTAATTGTACTAACCAATTGTAAAAATACTTATAGGGTGATTCATTTGAAAATTTTGAGATATTGCTTGATTTGCGTTTTGCTTCACCCTGTATTAAAGAAGCCACAGATGAAAAAAGTAATTAATACTGAGCACAGCCAATGATGTGTGTATGACATTTGAACACAAAGACCTGTTGATTTATTTTAATTTACTGTTCTGCAGAGTGTTAAAGAGGAGGTCTTTTTTGCTAATAATTGGCCATATCTTTGTAAAACACCCTTATAATATATTAGAGTGCTATATTTTTGTAACGCTCTCGGTGAAATTTTTTCGATTCTTAAACAAAATATAGTACGTTCCATTTAAAAAAATGTAAGTTTGTGCTGCTACGTGGTTTTGGAACACCCTGTAGAATCGAAAGTATTTTCAAAATGTGCTCTCAGTAACTGTATTAGCTCACACAAAACTATAAAGTTCTATCTATCACCACAACGATGTAATCCTCCGATGTCAGAAGATTGCCCCACCCTGTATATACTATTCCACCAAAAATCAAAATTCTGAAGTCATTATTGCACATTTTTATTATCTGAAATGTCAACCAACAAAGTTTAACGTTTCAAGAGGTTGGTTCAAGAGTTTTTGGAAGCAGTTCCAGATCAGTCCAGATCTGATGCTAAAGATTTCAGTACTGTCTGGTCATGAAACACTCGTAACCGCACTCAAAGGTTCGTTAAAAGAAGTACCACAGCTGCTTATATGAAACTCCTCTGGTCACGTATAATTTTAGTAATTGGAATTGGAATAATATTATTTACTTTTAATGCGCTTCATGATATAGACTGATGAAAAATGTTTTTTTTTACGAAAATGAATGTCCTTAATCACAAAAAGAAATGTAAATCTAGATTAGTAAAAAAGATGGAACGATATATAGACTAAAAGATATTAATATAGTAGGATATTATCCTAATCGGTCTGTTTACGTCGTATAAAAATTAACGCGAATGTGTTTTTAGTATTAGTACTTTTGTATAGGTACAAGATAACAAGTTATAAATGGGCCATTAGCAGTAAAATGTTCAGGTAATATACTGTTTATGTCTATCTGATACAAACATAAAATTAGGCCATTTAAATTAAAGTCCTGAATAGTATATGGGCTGCAAAGCTTAATTTATTGGAAATAAAGAAGCTACCAACGGTTATAAATTTTATCACCATTTCAGCGCCAGCTATATAAGCTTTGTTGTCATTATACGTTTCATTTTAGTTTTTTTCGTTTCAATAGTCTGTTAACGATAATTATAAATAGCCAAATTCACTCTCTTTTTCTTTTTTCCTGTGAAATTCTACATCGACATCGACAACATTCGTTCGGTATTTCAGATTTTTCCTAAACTAGCATCATTTCCACGCTTCAAAAGTAATGGTCGCATCGCCAGTCCAACTGATTGTGCATTTAGTCAAAATTTGATTTTGTCATTGCGAGAAATTAACAAAAAAATATGACTATGGTTGAAATAATACCCTTCTTGGTGTGCGTCATCGATTGTGACGTATATCCGGGTTTTCGGCATGTCGTTTATTTTATTTGCTATTTTGACATATAGCTAACCTTAAATTTCATAAATAAAATCATCTGGATCGTATTCAGCCAAATTCGAAAAGGCAATGCAATTCATAATTACCAGCTTCTTTTTCTAACTGAAAATACTCGAGAACTTTCAAAATACTGATGTTTTTCCGTGTATCTAGGCATATTTTTGTATTATTTGAATAAATAAAACAATAAGATTAATATTCACTTTTCATAAATAATAATTGACCGTAAGCAACAAAGTACACACCTGACAAGAACTGTCAGTGTGACAGTAGAAAAAGACGTAAGACACAATGCCGCTACGAAAGTTACGCATTCATAGTATTTTAACCTCGCGATTGATAGGTTGTGTTGGCGCGTAATCTAAACATCAACCAATCAATTTTTTTAAATCAAAGATTAGGGTTAACGTTTGTAAAACATTCAAACGGTTCATTATTGTGATATTTTCATTAGGATTAATCACAGACCTGCCTTTTTTTCCATTTCTTTCTACGTAATGTGATAGAAAGGAGATTAACAATCGATGACGCACACCAAAAAGGGTATTATTTCAACTATATTATTTTATGGTTGAAATAATACCCTTCTTGGTGTGCGTCATCGATTGTGACGTATATCCGGGTTTTCGGCATGTCGTTTATTTTATTTGCTATTTTGACATTTAGCTAACCTTAAATTTGATAAATGAAATCATCAGGATCGTATTCAGCCAAAGTCGAAAAGGCTATGAAATAAATAATTACCAGCTTCTTTCTCTAACTGAAAATACCTGAGAACTTTTCAAATGCTGATGTTTTCCTGAGTATCTAGGCATATTTTTGTATTATTCAAATAAATATAACAATTAGATTAATATTCACATTTCATAAATAATAATTGACCGTAAACAACAAAGTACAGACCAGTCAAGAACTGTCAGTGTGACAGTGGAAAAAGACGTAAGACACATTGCCGTTACGAAACCTTCATACACCTTCATAGTAATTTGAGCTCCTGATTGATAGGTTGCGCTTGCGCGTATTCTAAATTTCAACATATCAAATATTAGTGAGTCAAAAATTGGGGTTAATGTTTGTAGTACATTTAAACGGTTCATTATTGTGATATTTTGAATAGGATTGATCACAGACCTGCCTTTTTTCCATTTCTTCCTACGTAATGTGTTGGAGGGAGATTAACAATCGATGACGCACACCAAGAAGGGTATTATTTTCACCATAACTTTACAGCGACCATTATCGAAAAAGAGTGACAACTCTGATGCTGATGATGAAAACAGTGACGAAAATGACAAAAAATAAAATTAAGGAATGGAAACTTCAAGAAAGTCACACTACTGGAACAAGGAGTATGTATATTCTGTGTAATGGAGTGAGAAGCCTTCATTCACATATCACATATTTACAGAATCCATAGCACTACAGAATCATGCAGGTATTATAAAATTCCCCGAGGTATAGCCAATAGCTACTATAGGATTTTTACGATAAAAAGACGATGGTATTTTTTTCAGTTAATTTTATGCTTTTCAGAATAAATATTAATTCACCAACTGTAAATACAATTTACCCTCAACAGTTAGGGCAAATTACAGATAACGGGTTGGCAAAACTTCAAGACGTTGTCAGATCAACTGGTAAAATTCCCCAGTTTGTTCGATCATCGTATAATATTTTTTGGTGCTTTTGAATTCATTGTTTCTTTAAGATAAAAAACAGCTATTTTCATGACCAATTATTTAGGCAAATCTGCAGTGTGTAGCTAATTAAATTCCGAAGCAGCCGAACAGTAAATGTCACGAGATGGTAACATCTTTATTAAGCTATTTTGAACGAGAATGGCGAAATGGGGGCCCGTTAACTGAAGTAAGTGATAGTATTCGCTATTTGTATTCATTATTGTTAAGCACTGTCAATCTAACATCAGATTTACGTTTCCGTTGAGTAAAGAAAAAAACTAAAGCTTGGCAACATCACAATATTTTGTTTTGCAGCGTCATCCTCTTTTTATCGTAAAAGAACTATAGTCTCTGAAACCTTCCACATGATCTGAGTAGGAAGGAATAGACACAATGGATATTTTGGGTTTCAGTGAATGTCAACCAAATTCATACATAAATCATGTCTCTTCATTTGCTCAAAAAACTTCACGAACATATCATCTTATTTTGCTTTTGGAACGTTTTTTATATTTGTACTCCCTTTTCAAGATAAAGATTGAACAGCCATTATAGTTAGACTAACAATTATAATCTCACTTTCGCACAAGTTTCAACAAGTCCCTCCCATACTTTTTCCCAATGAATACGAAAAAGTAAATAATCCCTATCCATCTTGAGCGGCGATGGTATTTATCGTCCATTTTTATATATTAACCAAACTTACCTCACAGGCAAACCGCGAACTGTCAAAGGAGCTAGCCTAACCATAATTGGCAGATATTATTTGGCCGCCACACCTTGATACATATGAAATGTAGTTCTTATTCCAGCATAAGATAAAATAGGTAGGTATTATGGATAACATCGGAAGAGGTAGAAAAAAATAAAATTTGCTCGAATCAATGTTTTCTATTCTATTTATTATGAAAATATAATACAAAACTTACTATGTATTGTTACATAATAATAATAAGTATAATGTGGTCAATAGTGGACTGCAAGTGTACAGGTTCTGAAAGCATCGCTCTGGCCAAAGGTAAAATATAATTAACAAACATGCATAAAATTTACATTGTTCTTTGGCAAGGCTGCTACTCTTACGATTTCTATCACGCCAGAGTGCTACGTTTCGATATATTATTTACTATAAAACATTAATCATAAAGAATTTCGATCTATTTTTCGATGGCATTTTTCCAACTGTCTCTATTTTGAACATTTATCAACTTATTCAACTTCCAACTTGATAAAAAATTGTTCAAAATAGTTCCTTCAATGAGAGATGGAGAAATTAATTTCAAAACTTTGTAACTTCCAAATTTATTCAATTGACAAGTGACATTTGCATTTTTATCAGCAATAATTCTACTACTTCTAGCATGAATTTGTTTGAAAAATACCCCGAAAAAATTTCGACCGAACAAACATTTTTCCTGCTTCCTTCGATTTTTCCGCGACTTCTACTTATCTATAATCTAAATTTAATATAACATTTAACATTATTTATATGGGTTATAGCAAAGGAAAAATTTGTACCACATTTACGTAAAAATCGGAGGAGAGACGAACGAAGTCATTTCCAGAAAGGTAGCAAATAAAAGCACAGAGGGTATAAATGGTGAAACAAAAACAAATTTGTAGCAATACCTGCTTTATTCACAGTTTCCTGCAAATAAATTGTCATTTTAGTAAATCATGTTATCAATATAGATGTCAAGATAGTAATTATAACGCCTTACAAAGTCTTTGGAAACCAAAGAACAAAAACCGTCCACTAAAAAGCAACAACTACTTCACAGGTCATATGCCACGAAGGACATTTAATTATACTTCGAGGTTAAACGGGCTTTGTATATCTGCAAGATAAAACCAACCATTTTAGTTTGCAATTCGAAAAGACAATATCACTTAAGGCGAGTTGTACCAACAGTCGGCTAAACCTGGTTTATCTAACCATAGGGTTAAATTTAACAAAATTTTAAACCAGTACGTGTTGTGCCAGTGGTGTTTTCCTGCAGTTTTGTTAATCAATCATTTTGAAAGGTTGGTATCAGTGAATGTTAGACGAATGTGAAGTAAATCACTCACGTTTTGCCAATGAAAAATATGAAAGAAGAATTTTTAATGCGATTCTAGCCCCCAGTTTCAAAGTTTACAATCTTAGTTCTAGAAGTGTTTTTTATTTTTACATATTATTTTATTTGACTAAAAATGTATAAGAATAAAAAAATCTTCTCTGTTTTGTATTGATTAAAAACATATTGATAATTTGGAACTTTACTATTAATCGAGACTCTTATTAACCATTACATTCAAATAAAATTTATTTATTATTAACACATATCTATTTGTAATAGACTCAATGTCTGCCTATACTTCTAATACCAACATATCAACAGTATTTTTAGATAGTCTAAATTCTAAATCTATCCAAAAATTCCTGGTCATTTCATTCTGTAAAGTGGTTAGTTCGTAAGTTTTGTGGGCGTCTCGGATATACTTGTAAATGTACAAGCTCATTAAAATCTTCGTCATCACTAAAATTCAGTATATCGGGATATTCCATTAAACCTATTTGGTAAAAATAAAACATTTACAGAATCCACTGACTGTTGAACAAAGTTTTTAGGTTAGAAAACTGGGGTTATTATTTCAACCACTCATTTTTGGGTGGTTAACAAACCTGTTGGCAAAACTCTGGTTACTCACTGATCCAGTCTGGTACAACACCCATTTTGCTTGAACCATTAGTTATGTTCCAAACCTTGTTGGTACAAATCGCCCTTATAGACCAGTTTCGGCCCGTTTAACTTTGAAGTGTTATTTAATGTCCTTCGTGGCATATGGCCAGGGAAGTAGTTGTTTTCTCCTACCGTACAGTCTTTGCTAGATTTTCATTTTGATAAAAACATATCGACAATTTTGAGTGAACACACTCTTAATCGGCATCCTACGTTTCTGGAAATTGCCTTAAAACTGCCGTATAAAATATGTGTGTTGTTCTAATATTTCTCTAGATACTACTATATTAATAATACAGTACATGGTATTGCTTTTTTGATTATATTCATTAATTTAAATGTAATAAACTATTGCTGACACTATATTGCTATATATTAGATAGGCAGGGCTCTAAAATCTAATCCGTAAGGTACTCTGAAAAACCTGCGATTTAATTGCTCTAATATTGACCTACAGTTATTGAAAATCGAACGGCTTCACGATAAGTACAGAAGAATTATGAAAAATGCTCTAAAATGTTCAATATCTTATCAAAATCAAAAGTATTTTGCGTCGATGGTGTTTAATAAGTTAATATGTTATTTTGATACATGAGTATTATTAAATAATTTTCTTATTTAAACAATCGCGTTAACCAGAAATACTGAAATGTGCTACAGAGGATCTGCTAATACTATTTCAAAGAATAAAGGAGCTAGTGGACTTTTTTCAGTTGCTGCTTTTAGCTCTCAGTTAAAAACGTACATGAGAAAATTAATTTTACACGAAACATAACTCTCAATTTTAATTCGTATAATCAATTTTATTTATATGATTTTCAAACGTATGAGAACATTTTCCAGTCGAGTTGTATCTAATTCAACTGCACTAAAAAGTATAACTACAGTCTACAAAATACTTGATTGCTTTTATGAAGAGATATTGCTCTGTGTTATTGCTGAAGTTTTGCCGTTACCGAAGAAAATGAACTGCACAGGATTCTTGTATGGAAAAAATGAAGTATGTTCAGAGTTAAGTTAATATCCTGCAACACGGAATTACATGATAAAACTTATTTTGTTCAACATATGTTTGAATTTAATAATTTTGGCTCGAGAAAAAAGGTTGTTTCAATATATATTCGGTATAGTGTATAGAGAGTCGCAATTTCGATGAGCTAGACGAGAACAAGTCCTGTGGATTCCAGGACACTCTGGAAAAGAAGGAAATAACCAGCAATGGGGGGAGCTGAAACACCATTTTGGGGACAGTCAAAGATACTTGTGGGTGACTAAAACGAGAACAAAACAGAAGAAAACAGATTTTTAAGAGGGATTGTCGCCTCAATGGGGACCTGAAAAAGCTCAAAATAGTGGAGGAAAAGAGGAAGAAAGTGCAGATTTTGTGGTATGGAAGACGCTTACACGTGGATTGCACACCAGCTAGCACACAGCAGCTAGGATATATCAGCTAGGAGACTTAGTGAAGAATGTGCAAAGTTTTTACAAAAAGTGGTTATCGGATACGAATTGAACAGCCTGGATGCTTTGGTGATGAAAGAAAGGCTTTTGACACCAAACTAGACGGTAAATTTTTGAGGAAATGCATATGGTAAAGTTATTTTGGATTATTTGAGTACTTCCTTCGGCAATTTTTTTCTAGTTTATTGCAGACTGCGAATTTTTCATTCGAATTTTACGAAATTTTGATAATTGACTAAATTTCAAAGAGAACCATTACGGAAACGCTGTAAGAGCGTCATAAACAGATTTCGATGTTAAAACTTATAACTAAATCGAAGTTAGAATACGTCAAAGTTTTTTCTCGAAATCGCATTAAAAAATTTGTAAAATGTACATTTTTCTACAGCTCTTTTTTACAATAATTTTTCACCTTATTCTAAATATATGTTTGCTCTTAAATCTAATTCCAAGAAAAAACCAAACCCCAGAAGAATTTCTGTTACAATATACACATTTTAACTTCGATGAAATATTTTTTACATATTTTAAAATATTCGTTATATCTATATTGCTATAGTTTCAGAGGAAGGGTCCATCTGACCAATCTACTCTTTTATTGCTTTCGAATACCCGGCACTCCGGGGGCAAAATACCGAACCCAAAATATCCGCCATTGTATATAAATACTCTTATATCATCAGACCAAAATGTAGCTACAGATACTCCAAGTGCATTCACCGTACATTACCTAATTGAATTCACGTAACCTTCCATCTTAAGTCACTTATTTATCTCGTCCCTTTCACAGGTCAGGATCGAACTACTACCTGGAAAAAGACCTTGGAAAATCTGTAACTCTTTCAGTCTACATTTTGCTGTGCATAATCTACCACAATGTTGTCACACGTATAATCTATAATAGTGTAATATTATTATAAACAATATACAGGTAGTTTATAAGTTTCATATAACCAAAACAACAGGTACCTGAATTCAAGAAATTTTCTTATTTAAAATTTGTAATACAATTCAAGGTCATCACATTGACATTAGTTACACTATAACATTAACTTGTGAATTTTTCCTGGGCGGTTACTATAAATATGGACATATCTCAATAAAACATAAAATTGGAATTTTTTAGAAACAGTTAGTTCCATTTGAAAAGGTAGTTAATATGAGTAGATTCCACAAAGTCCACATGCTAGATTCAATTATTGATAATTTCATCCATTTTGCTTTGTGTCCGAATTGATTAAGTAGAATTCAGTATGGTCGTTGTATACAGGGTGCGGCAGATAAACGGTCAATTAGAAATATCTAGAGAACTGAAGGTATCTGAATTATGAAAGTTGGCATGAAGGGGTTTTGAATGATGAGCTATTCAATGAAAATATTGCCGTAACAATTCTACTTCCGGTTATACCGGAAGTCGCACATAACTTTGTAATTTTTAATGAAAGACCCTGTATATTTTTAAATTTTAGGAATATTTACGTGATTCTGAACATTTTTTGTTGATACTTCCCTATACCTATCTTGAACCGTTTTTGAGTTGTAATGTTTTTTATATGAAAATGACACTTTTTTACCATGTACATAAAATTCAATATCCTCTAATGTAATTTGAATAAAAGTTTAAATCTCTTAGGAACTATTCACCATATACCACTTTATTGTTTACACTGTGAAGTTACCTTTTTTATTATACAAGATGCTGTCAAAATTGGAATAAAAACAGAATCCACATTCTTCGCGTAATTCCTTTTTTTCAAATGGGACACCCTGTATGTGATTATTTATTTTAGAAGAATACGTTGTCCACTATCGATATGTATTACTATTCCCTATACCTATCTCCAGCAGTTTTCAAATAAATCAGCTTTATACATTTTTGTCACAAAAAATTAATTTATCAAGTCGCCTATGGAATATTCTGACAAATGACAGTTATTGTTAATGTGTAATAGTCACCTTGTTGTATGCCGTTGTGTGAAAGGTATGATAATAGTTTGCCTTTAAATTTCTAAACAAAATAATAATGGCACATTTAGGATATACAAATGATGATTTTTTAAATTTAATTATGATTCACGGTGAGTATAACAGAATGATATCCAGAACTTGCCGTGTGTTTGCTGAGAGATATCCTGAAAAGCCTCGACCAAATCATAAAACTGTAAAACGTTTGCTACACAACTGTTCCCAGTTTGGTCAGTTTAAAAGTAAAAGAAATAAGCTCAAGACCCATGTCGATAATGAGGATTTACAAATAGACATCCTGGGATATTTTGCAGCTCATCCAAATTCATCCTTTAGAGAGTCTATAAATGTTTGGAAGTTGAGGGGCAACACTTTGAACATTTGTTGAATTAACAAGCTAGTACCTTCTTTGATAGTATCTGTATAATTGTTCAATGTTTAACCGAGTGTTTAACTCAATAAATTAATACCACAAAGCCTATGAGAAAATTAATTTTTTGTGACAAAAATGTATAAAGCTGATTTATTTGAAAACTGCAGGAGATAGGTATAGGGAATAGTAATACATATCGATAGTGGACAACGTATTCTTCTAAAATTAATAATCACAGGGTGTCCCATTTGAAAAAAAGGAATTACGCGAAGATTGTAGATTCCGTTTTTATTCCAATTTTGACAGCACCCAGTATAATAAAAAAGGTAACTTCACAGTGTAAACGATGAAGCGGTATGTGGTGAATAGTTCCTAAGAAATTTAAACTTTTATTCAAATTACATTAGAGGATATTGAATTTTATGTATATGGTAAAAAAGTGTCATTTTCATATAAAAAACATTACAACTCAAAAACGGTTCAAAATAGGTATAGGGAAGTATTAACAAAAAATGTTCAGAATAACGTAAATATTCCTAAAATTTAAAAATATACAGGGTCTTCCATTAAAAATTACAAAGTTATGTACGACTTCCGGTATAACCGGAAGTAGAATGGTGACGGCAATATTTTCATTGAATAGCTCATTATTCAAAACCCCTTCATGCCAATTTTCATATTTCAGATACCTTTAGTTCTCGAGATATCTCTAATTGACCGTTTATCTGCCGCACCCTGTATACGAGTGAAAGAGAAGTACATGGTGTGTTTCGTGTGGCCACCGTGTATTATATAATATATAAGTGTAAAGTACTCCCAAAAAGGTTATTGCTTACGAATGTTACGATAATCACGGATTCGGGTAGTTTCCCCGAAGATATTGCCAGAAAATGGTTTATATAAACTATATAAATATTTTTCAAATAAATAGCTATTGACTAATTTTGCACTCACACTACTATACACGTGCTCAGTTCTACGCTACTGGACTTAAGGGTCACTTAATCACAAAATCAATTAAAAGATATTCTGAAGAATTTCTAAGGACCTAAAGAAACGTTATTTCATACAAATTAGATTTAACTGGATTAAAATGCGTATATTTACTGCATTGAGAAGGAAAAGTTGGTTACTATGCAACGTTTCAGGTGAGAATTTCAATGGAACTGGCTAACATTGACAAAAACATCATGTAAACAATGTGGATAATGATTGACATATCATATTTTTGGAAGAAATTGATATTGACATTGACAAGTTACATATTATTCAATTTCAATAATTGAGAGGTGAAAAGACGTAAAATTATTAAGAAGAAGAATCATATCTAACGTGAGATATCACACTTTTAATCTTCGACTTTGCTTATAATAAAAAATCTAGCCGCACATTCGTTGTAAACTAAAAAAAACCTTTGAAAATATATCGTTGTATCAATATTTCGTTGTTTTTTTTTTCATTCATTTTTAACTAAGGCACAAATAAAAATTTTATGATTAGTGACCCTGAAATGACCCGGCTCTACTGATACTGGCTAAACGACTAGATACACTCTCGCCTTGACTCAGCGCTCAGGCCTATTGCATCGACCCTCAATTTACTCAACTTCATTTTGGAAGTTCACGTTAACACTTCTACTCGAAAACACCAGAAAATATTTCGATTTTTATTTGTTATGAGAAAAGTTGGATATTTCGTACAATCTGGTAACACCGGTGCACGCGTGTACTCTGGCTTACAAAGTAAACTTCCAAATTTTCCAGAAATTTTAAGCTTGATAACGTTAACCTACAATAATATTATTATAATTTATAATTTTTTCTGGAAAAATAACAATTCCATCATACATTCTCGTTTTAATGACAGTAATAAAGAATCCTAAATTTAAATTTTATCTTTTAGAAATATATTTTTCATAAATACTTGCAAAAATACTGTCAAAACTATCATTCGTTATTTTTTCTTACTTTTATAGAATTTGCATTTTTAAAATATTATATTAATAGATAATTCATGAATATAAATAATAAATAAATTTAAATAAATAATTGACTAGAATACGGGACTAGAGATTAATTAAGTACGAGTTTTTCAAAAATTACCACTAAGAAACTTTTAAAACACATTTTTAACTGAAGCTCAGAGATCCTGGTTGGTTGTTGTTTCATACCACCGTACAGAAACAATGAATAGTAGGTTTAGTCCAAGCTCCTCCCAGTCAAAGAAGCACGGTTGAAAATTAGACAATCTGTTAACACCATTTTACTATTATGTATGCCTAATAAGCTTTTAAATACTAACGGAAAACTCTTAATAGCTCTTTTAATCGTTTGATCAGCGCACGCGCGTCCGCCATGTTTAGGTAAAAGGCGTTAGTATGAATTTTATATGAAATGTATTGCTTGTTGTGAATATTTTATTATTTTTGACTCGCTCACCCAAAGCCAAAAGAGATCAATCCTCCAAGTTACCTTGGTGAGTCCGACAAAGAGAGAAGAAATGTTGCTGTAAACTTAGGCACCGATGACCAGCTACCTTACATCCATCCTCCATTCTCTGTATATACGGCGCACGTGTTTTTCTGCGTCTGTTTTTCGGCATGTCTAAGCGCCGACGACGAGTGAGCCCACTATTCATTGTTTAAGTACGTGCCCATACAAATATCCTGAGTATTGTTATTCCATTGACATTTTGCTACCTCGGAAAGGTTTTCCTTTGAAATATTCTACAGTCACGACCACTAGGATATTTCAAGTTTCCTCTATTTGTCAATACCATTTTGAGTGTGGTGAATTTGTATTACCTTGGTTGTAGCTTTTTGGGTAATTACGCTCTAATTAAATCATATACTTCGCTAGATAGTCTAAAAGTGGGTTTTAATAATCTCTAAAAGCAGGCAATCTTAAATGAACTCTGTAAGTACATGAGAGAGATCGGGATTGGAAAATGCGACTAAATTACGCGGGAGAAACCGCTTTAACATATTAATTTCCTTCCTTAATCTAAATATGTTTAATAATACTAGATATTTGCATAAGTTCGTTGTATTTGAAACGTTGCTTCAGGTTTAGTAGAACCTTGAAAATTCCGCTTTATCCGTTAAAGACGTCGAACGAAGGAGTTGGAATACATTTCCATAGATTATAATGAAATCAATATCATCCATACGATATTATTATTCGAAAAAAACTTCCCATTCAAGCATCAAAAATTGATTAATTTGTCAGGGTGAGTGGAAAATAGAAAAGTGTACCTAATACCGCATACACTACCACTTTCACGATCTAAGAAACTGACTTGACTTAACTAGGCTTGAGATTCAATAAAACCATAGAGCTTTTCGTATTTTCCGTGCAGAGCCGCACTACTTACGAAATTTAATAACATGCAATAAAGCCATAAAAGTATTAGCCTTGACAGAAACGTATTTATTTTGTTGGCGAATAATAAATTATTACCTGAAAACTCTATAAGACTTTTGGGTCATTCTTATTAAAAATACTCAGTACTTTTTCTATTTCATCACGTATAGTGCTTCTCTGCACGATAAATCTCAAAAAAGGTTTATGGTTTTATTTCATCTCAAGCCTACGTCAAGTCAAGTCAGTTTCTTAGTTCATGAAAAGAACTATACCTGATGAAAAAGAAAAGAACTAAGTGAAGAATGACTAAGAAGTCTTATAGAAAGATAGTAATAATTTATTATTCGCCTACCAAATAATACGACCCTGTCATGGCTAATACTTTTATGGCTTTATTGCTTGTCATTATGCCATGTCAGGTCAGGTCAGTTTCTTTTTGTATGGTGGGAATTTAACTAAAAGATTTACGCTTAAATTTAACAGTTGAATGAGAAGTTTTCTCAAGCTAGCAGGACTTTTGAAGACACTGTATATTATATTAGTTTTAGTATTTGGAAGACGTGGAGTGAAGTGTAAATTTTTACCATTTATAAAAATTGGTATATACACGTGAACCTCGTTAATTACAAAATGAAAATATAAATGAAGTTAAGAACTTCTATTCCTATGAAAATATAAAAATTTTAGATAATTTTATACCGGCCTCAAAATTACTAGATAAAATTCCCAATCGCTTTTATAGCTTGTTTCAAAGTATATCGTCTTAGCTTTTGCCAGCAATCATCTAAATACGATCATTTAGTACGTTCTTAAAATAATTTTACCTGAAATGAAACCCAACAACAGTCGAGTGACAAGCCAAGGACAAGCCAATGACTTGAATTCAACTGGCATTCCCTTTTAGTGTGCATTTTCAAAGAGCTTTCTATACGAGTAGGTATTATAAGTTATCATTAATTTTTTTGCGATGTTGCGTCGAAAACACTTGTCATTAGTTGCAAAGCCAATCTTGAAAAAATGTGTTTGATTGTTTTGTATGTAGAGGATTCATTAAACAAGAAGCTTTAAAAGAAACCTGAGTATTCACAAAGACACCAACACCAACAAAAAGATAGATATTTGTGTGTTTGATTCTTTTTAAAATAATTCTAAATAGTCCGCCACTGGCGATCTCTTCTACAGCAGTTATTGGCCCATTAATTTTATGATTGCCGGCAAAAGTGAAGACGATATACTTTGAGACAAACTATAACTGTATGGAAAAAAGATGCAAGGTTTTTTGACAAGTGGAACTCTCAATACTTATTTAACTCCGAACGAATTTTTTCTCCGGTCCTTATTTACGATTTTAATAATCAGTTTTTGGGTAGATCTATATAATTTAGGCTAGTAATTTATTCGTACACTTCAAAATAACTCATTTTTTCTTGATTCGACACTCAAAAATCAATTCCATCGTTTTTAAGTCTAATTTTTTTCCTTACCTCCTTCTTCGTTCGATATCTTTAGCACAAACAGCAAAAACTATATAATTCAAATCATTTTTATCTATATATATATATGCATATATATATATATATATATACACATCCCTCTGAATGTAAATCTAAAAGGTACAGCTTACTTACTAACCCTAAATTAGTGGACGTTTTGCGATGTGTGTTATCTTTGGAGGGGATATTTACAAGGGACGTCAGTTTACGAAAAATAAATCACCGTTAATCTAGACGGCATATCACGCGCGATGTTGCCATCTACGTGACGGGAAAACTTAACTAACAGGAAAGACTAGAAAGCTTGACTAGATTTAACTCAGATTAAGATATAACGCGATAATGCGTTTATCATTTTAATACTAAAAAAAATATATATTTTCATTAACCTGCATATACGCGAACCGGCAAAGGAGTAGCCACAGTTAATTCTTTTGAAATTTGCTCTTCTTTACAACTAACAGACGTTAAAACTTCCTCTTTTAAACACGCAGACTCGAGATGTTTATTAAGATAAGATTTCAAAGCGAACGTTTTATGACATCTCGGACATTCGAAATTTTTATCAGCCGAATGCGTTTGCATGTGTGCTCTCAAATTAGATCTGTCGGCGAAAGCTTTACCGCAATGCGCACAGCCGTACGGTTTTTCTCCCGTATGAGACCTCAAGTGACCTTGAAGCAACCAAGGTCTCGAGAACTGTTTACCGCAGACCCCGCATCGGTGTGCTAGTTTATGGGTAAGCACGTGCATTGCTAAAGCGGGCATGCTTACGTACGCTTTACCGCACGTTATGCACTTTTTGGCAGCCTGAGAATCTAAGCTTCGGTGAGTTTGTTTGTGTCTGGAAAGATTGCTGGACGTGGCGTACTGTTTGCCGCATTCGCTGCAGGTGTATTTCGGTTTTTCTGATAGTTTTACAGTATTTACTGGTATGGCTGAATCTTCTGATTCGTGTCGTTTTTTCGACCGTCCATCGCTTACGAAGAATGCTTCGTAAGTATAAGCTATGGTTTTAGAAGATTTTAAATCTGGACTCGCCGCGCCATTTAGAGATTGAGACAAACCTGACTCTTGAATTTCTTGCGGTAGATCGAGCGGATGATATTGTTCTTGTATTTGTATTTGCGGTGGTGGCGGTAAAAAAACCGTAGTCGACGCACTTAGATCCAAAATAGCATGTGCTGCATGAAGATCTTCTTCGGCCGGAACTCGAATTGTATGATGAAAAAACGGCGGTGACGGCTTGTCGTCCAGAGAATACGGTCTGTATATGTCTTTTTTCTTCGGTGGTAAACTCAATGCGGTTCCTGTACTCGTATAAGTCATCGCTAAGGATTTTTTATGTCGTATCGGAACTTGGTGAGGTGTATTGCATTCATAGCGTATATCTGTCGCTTCGTCGGCGCTTTTTAAGGTTATGTAAGACGCTTTGGGTTGATTGGATGCTTCTGTGTTTGGTACTACAGTTGTATAGTTTGAAGGTGAAATTTCATGGAGGTAACCTGGAACAATAGAAAATTGTGTTTTAGTGAAAGAAATAGCATAAACGTAACCGGCAAAAATTTATTATGAAAATGAGAATCTCTTTAACTGCGGAAAAGTATGACCAAAATTGTGATTTGTAACAAAATGATGAGAAACTGGCCCGAAAGCAGTATTAGGCAGTATTAGGGTAGCAAGGATCGATAAGAAGCATACTTTATACACATACAAGCTCTACATACAATGTGGAAAGTCAACTGTACGTATTAATATCATAAAAATGGTTCATTCAACAAAAATGATGTCAAAATTACATGTGTCAACATTAATCATCTTATACAGAGTAGCACAAAAGTCTGAAAACGACCAGTTATCACTTATATAAGGAGCAATTCTGTAAGCAATTGTTAAATTTAAGGCACTGTTAAAAATAAGACAATCTGCTAACCCATTTTTGCTAGTCTGTATGCATATGAGGCTTTAAATTATTAACGGAAAACTCTTTTTTTATACCATACAAGTTGAAATTTGAATCATAATCTTGACCATGTATAGATTAAAACTTTTCTAATAGCGGAAACTTTGTCAAATATAACGGCATACCGTTAATTTTTAACCAGTTCTTATAGAATTGACCCTATAGTTTGGCAAGTTTAACTAAAGCTACGGGGCATCGGTGAGAGGCGAGGAAAAACATGGCGTATATATCTGTCAAACGCACAAATGGCGTACGGTACCTATTTTACCAAGTAAAACTGAAATTACAAAGGTAACTGACAATAACAACGCCACTGGATAAATCAATATCAGTCAATTGACGAAGTGAGAGGGAAGAACATACGCACGCGCTTGCCAATAAGAAGTCAGCTGGTCGATAAAAATAACCAATTATGTAATCGGAGGGTGTGGTCATTATGGTTTTCGTACAACGTTGCCAGAGCTTTAAGAAGCCCATAACAAATTTGGAAAAGTGTTCTCTTTTCATATTCATGAATTGGAAAATAATGTTCATAGAATAAATCCAAGGAAACAA